>BRYE01000020.1:9236142-9238642 GCA_030159115.1 Actinidia arguta var. hypoleuca
GGGTATCCTAGCAACGTTAATGGGTGAAAGAGAAAGTTTTTCTTCACCTCGGGGGATGACTGGGAGTTCCCTAAAGGGTTATCTCGTGAAGCTGGGGTTCCAAGGGTCCCAAGGTCATGGGGTACCCCAGGTTAGTTCCAACATCTACTAGAGTTTTCTTTGTATTCTTAAAATGTTCTACTACTAATACTCATCTGATATGCTTTTCAGACAAATGTTGCAATAATATGCCCAGGCTATTTGGGGATGAGCAACAAAGATTTGACAATGTCTTTGGTTTAGTAGATGAAAAGGGACTCTACTTGGTTCCAGCGCTCCTTGAGTCCAAATCTTTCCAAAAGAGCTTCAGCCCTCCAAAGTCCATTGCATCCAGTGAAGGGGACAATGGTGAGGATCAGCCTACAAATGGCGTACCTGCTTCTTCGAGCAATGCAGGTGAGTCTTGCCATTCCTGAGATGAACACATTTAGTGTGACAACTTTTTTCAGATGAATCGCTAAAATATCTAAGAACCGTTAGGAAGGAATAAAGGAGGATCTTACCTAATATTCTTGATCTGACCTTGCTAGGGGGGAATTTGAGACCCAATCTTAGATTTTTTACCAAGTAATTCGAGTTTAAGCTCGGACTCTAAATCGGAGTCCTGATCAGACTCAAGGCTGCCCCCGAGCTTAAATCAGACGGTATTGCCTTTATCTTTTTCAAGTGTTTCATCTCTTTTATTGACTGATGTTTGTTTTGATTTTGCAGATATGTTGAAGAGAATAACCCTATCCAAGCTCACCAAAAAGGTGGAGGAGAAGTAAAGTAAGAAAGCAGAAGAATCGAAGAACGCAAGCTCGGCAGTGAAGTTCACCCCGTCCATTAAAAGAATCATCATTCGGGAAAAGCGTCAACAAGACGAGGTGCCAGTCACCTCGCCCTATGAGGTGAGCTCTAAAGGAAAAGAGGGCATGCCAATACCCAAGCCTAAGAAGGCCAAGTCCATGCCCAGCAAGGCGGCGATCATAGTGGTGAGGCTAGTGGCTCCAGGAGAGGGCACCTCGGCAAACCTTATGGAAGTTTTGGGGCCCAAAGTCACCATGTTGAAAAAATCCTACCACAGCTGAAAAATTCTTGAGGCGTGCATTCCACCATTCGACAAGGACAAGGTGGACAAATTGGAACTCGATCGGATGGTCTCCAAGCTTTTCCACATCCTCGGCCAGGTAATTTGTTAAAATTTGTGACTTTCGTATTTCCATTGCTTTGAAGGTGATCTCGAATATTTGACGAATTTTTTATATTTTTCAAGCGGTTGGTGATCGGGTCTTCTCTCGCCGGATGTAGTCGATAACTTAGTGATGAGGTGACAATTCAACAGGGTTAGGTGGTTTCCCTCGAGGACAAGCTTACTTGAGCTCATAAAGTTATGGGCAACCTAGAGGGGCTAGTAGCCCAGCTCAGCGTTCAGAATCAGCAGGCCACCAAGGAGCTGAAGAAGGTTAAGGAGGAGCATGACGCCACTCTAGATAAATTGACAAAGTTGGAGTTGTTGATTGCCGATCTGAAGGAAAGAGAGGCTCATACCAAGAGGCTGGTTGTTGAGGAGTACAAATCCTTAGAGGATTTTCTAGGAGGCGGTGTTTAACGCTGCTTCCAGTTATTTTGGCACGGGTTTTGACTATTGCAAGAGGTAGCTTGCTCACGAAGATCTTAATCTTGGCGATATCATCTTTGTATAGGCGTTCTTCTTCTTATGATGACCAGTAGATTTACTAGTAATAGTTCTTTAAGTGCTCGACGTTCCAGGGGTGAAGAAGTGCCTTTTCGTTCAAGTCTTCCAGCCAATAAGTTACTAGTTTGGATATTTTGATAACCTTGTAGGGTCCTTCCCATGTAGGGCCAAGCTTTTTAGCATTCAACTCCTTCGTAGATAGGGTGACTTTCCTCAAGACTAAGTCACCAGGGAGGAAAGATTTGTGCTTGACTTTTTGGTTGTAGTATCTGGCGACCTGGTACTTGCAAGCTGCTTGGCGTACCACAGTTTTCTCTCTCCTTTCGTCAAAGAGATCAAGGTTAAGCCTTAGCTCAATTTTATTATTCTCCTTGTTGAAATTTGAGGTCCTGAAGCTCGGCATTCCTATTGCCACTGGTATAACATATTTTGTCCCATATACCATAGAAAATGGCATCTCGCTTGTAGGGATTCTGCTCGTTGTATGGTATGCCGAGAGTATGCTCGGTAAGTCTTCTACCCATTCACCTTTGGATTTTTCCAACCTCGTCTTCAAATTCTTCAAGATTGTCCTGTTGGTGCCTTTTACTTGACCATTCGATTGAGGACGACCAGGAGAAGAGAAATGATGGGAGATGGCGAGGTCCGAGCAAAATTGCTTGAATCCATCGATGTTGAATTACTTGTATTGTCTGACATTATGACCATTGGAATTCCAAACCAACAAACAATGTTTTTCCACATGAAATTCTTTGTGTTCTTCTACGTTATCTTGGCGAGAGG
>BRYE01000020.1:9263642-9271142 GCA_030159115.1 Actinidia arguta var. hypoleuca
GTCAATTTATAGACAGAATTGTGCCTTCTCATGAAGAGGTGTATTGAAAGAAGATGACTTGTAGATTCAAAATCTAATAGTCACATTATAACTGTCATTTATAACAATAACTATAAGATTAAATCATGTCCTTCCGATCACACCCTTTAATATTCGATGGTGTAGATCACACCTCTTCAACATCCAATCAAACCGTTTATCACATCTTATTAATTAGATGTGATTTTCACCATACGATCATGTTAATCTTTAATATTAAACGTCCGATCATTGTGATCATCATGAATAAAAAATCAACGATCTTGATCACACAACACACGAGCACGTGCCAAAGTGCCAAAAACGCCACAAAGCGCCACGTGCACATGTGCAGACGGTTGCACCGTCCTACGTGTGCAACCGCTTGCACCCAAGCATAGTGCCTAACACAACAAGATAAACAAGTCATAATGATTAACACTTAAATATCTTTTCACTTCCTTCTCTTTTTTCAATGTGGGATTCCAAAGGTTTTTTCAAATGAGTAGTGCTATGGGTACACCCAACTTGCACCCCAATTGCACCCCATTGTGAGGTATCAACACTCCATTGGGGTGCCAGTGAGGTCCACCTCAATGACACCCCAATGGAGTGTTGACACCTCACCATGGAGTGCAATTGGAGTGCAAGTTGGGTGTACCCATAGCATTTCCCTTTTCAAATCATGTATCAAAACTCCAAAGTATACTACATATATACATATATTTGAAAATATTTCAACAATTTTGTACTCTAAGTAAAGCATGCCCTTGTGCTTCGCCGGGAACCACCGTGACGAATCGTCGCCGCCTCTGACCTCCACTCTGTCTCCCTTTTTGGAAATGTGTCGTGAGCATTCTGTGCCTGAAACCCTAGAGAAAGAGAGAGAAAGAGGGATTGTAGAGGCCAACTAGGTTAGGGCATGGTGGTGCCAGATCCTAATCAGCGACCATTTTTAGTACTATCATTTCTAGATATGGAAAGTATATTTTGAAACTTTATGAAGATAAAGTAATTATTAGCTCGTATTCTTAGTGTTTTTTTTAAAGTAATTAGTGATCCTTCTCGAGTGTTCCGTGCTGTTTTTCTTCTCTCGTTTTTTGGGTACGTTTCTCGAGTGTTGTTATAGTTGGTAACTTGGTAATCTAACGAAACATAATTATCCATTTTTTTCACCCCGTATATGAAGCTCATGGAATGGAGAGTTGATTCCTGTATTTTCCATGGATGATGACGAGTATTGCATGTCCGTCCTAGGTATTGTTGTTTGACACCTTAGTAATGGACAATAATTGGTTTTTTAAATATGGGTGTGCAATGAAATAATGGGGGTTTCTTTTTATAAACAAAGATATATTTTCTTTTCATATGGGCAACGCAGTTCTTGCTGTCTTTTTTATTTTCCCCCTTTTTCTCTGTGTTTTTGTTTTGCTCAGCCCAAAAAAGAGAAATAGTAAAACGAATTTTATTAAATGATGTTTATTTTTTTTAGATTCATAAAAGCTGATGTGAGAAAAATGCACACCATCTCTTAATATTTTAAGTGGCACATATCGCTCAAAAATTTACGACGCCACATTCCTAGTCGCCTAAATTGTTAAAGAAAACTGAGCTCTATTTCGCCTACACATAAATGGGTCCCTCCAGATCGTCATAGGGCGAGGTCATCTATCTCACCTAGTCAGAGACCATCACCATGAGGACTTATTCTCTAAAAGGATTCCATCTCCATTAGAAATCTGTCATCATGAGATTCCTTCTCAATCACTCATGCGCCTAATCAAAGTCCGCTTCCGTGAGGATTCCACCTCTACAAGGGAACTACCTCCATTAGATTCCAGCTCCATCACTACTCCTATAATTGTGGATTGCTCTACAAATGACAACCTCCTACATTATCTCTAAAATTATTGGGATATCCTTCCATACTTATCCTTCCGAGGATCTTGCCGTTATCCACTGACACGACTCATTACTCCATCTATATAAAGGCCGCTCCCCCATAACAAAAAAGTACGCTCAACACAGGCACCACAAGCACCTTTACTATTGTGCTCGCCATACTGCCTTTAATTATCTCATGATCGCCTTGGTCTAATTCATACGCCGGAGGAATTTTGAGCAGCCTCACTCCGGCCGATCATGTTTGTTCATTGCTACGTAGGTCCTCCGAGTATTTGCCAAGGTCCAGCACCAAGGCCGAGGAGCAATTCTGACTATTGATTGCTCTCCCATATTTTTACCATAACAGTTGGGCGCCGTCTATGGGAACGACAGTTCTCAACCTTCTATGCACCTGCGCAACTACTGGTTACCTAGACCAAGTGTCAACAGCCATCTACATAATAGAGCTCGTCCTACGACCAACACTAGCCAAGCTCCGGATCTAGAGGGCCTTCACCGTGAGATACACGGTATGGCCGAATAGATGAGAATCATGAACGAGAATAACGCCCTCTTAATACAACACCTCGCCACAAATAACCCGCCACCTCCTCCTCCAGCACCTCCTCGCCGCTCTCATCTCTTGGGTTACAATGAATCCCAAAGCCACCATAGTACAGGACATGATAGGCAGCGTCGTTCTCTTAATCCCCGACCCCGATGATAAAGGAGCTTCTCTTCATTAAAGTCACGATCATCCAACAAAACTTCGAAATTGGAGGGTGAGGAAGCTAGGAGAGGAAGGTCTCCTCGTCAGACTGATCAGGTACCTAGGCGGCGAGATAATTCCACATCCCAGAAGATCAGGGATCTGGACGCTCACCTTGATGCCATCAATATAGGGACTAGCGCTTCAGTAACTGTAGACGCTCTGATCAAACAGACTGAGCTACCTTTCACGCAAAGAATAATGAGAGTCAAGGTGCGTCCAGGTTAAATCTACCTACCCAGCTTAAAGTCTACGAAGGAAAAACAGACCCCATGGATCATTTGGACTCGTACAAGAATTTGATGTCGCTCCAAGGATACTCCGACAAAATCATGTGCAAGGCTTTTTCCTCCACACTAAAGGGATCAGTAAGGTTGTGGTTCTGTAAATTATCTCTTGAAACCATTGACTCCTATGGCGATCTGAGTAGGCTTTTCGTCGCCAACTTTATGAGCTGTAGAGTCAGGCAGAAAAACGTTTCCCACCTCTTCACCATTCACCAGAAGGAAACTGAGAACTTGAAAGATTATGTGAAACGGTTTAACCAAGCCGTGTTGGAAGTTGAGGATCTCAGTAACAAGGTAGTGGTAATGGCCATGATGGAAAGACTTCGCCCTGGTTCACTATTCGACTCCATGTCCAAAAATGTCCCATAAACTTTATTCGTTATGCAAAGTAAAGCTGATAAGTACATCACCGCAAAAGAATTAGCTAAGGCCAAGCTAAGGCGAAGAGGAAAAGATGATCATAAGAGAAAAGAGCCTGATACAAGGCGATTTGATTATAGGGACGAAGCAAGGAACAAGAAGTCTGACTGAGATTCGAGACGAACCAAGAAAGGCAACCCCATACTCTACCTCGCCGCTCGGAATTGGTATTACCTCCCCTCAATGCTCCAATCGCCCAAGTACTTACAAAAATTAAGCATGAAGAATTCATTAAATAGCCTTCAAAAATTAAAATTAATCCTCGAAAAAGGAATAAGAACAAGTATTGTGAGTTTCACTAAGACCACGGCCATAACACAGAAGATTGCTTCCATCTAAAAGAACAAATAGCCGATCTTATCAAAAAGGGATATCTGAGGAAGTATGTTGTTGATCGCCCACCATCAAACTCGCCAGAAAGGAGATATGGCGACAACAGACCACCCGCTGGTGATATAAAAGTGATCCATGGTGGATTTGGATCTGGAGGATGTTCAAGTTCATCTAGGAAAAGGCATGCCAGGAGCACTTGTGGGCTGGCTGAAGAAATACGTAACCTCTCCTCGCCAGTGATTGATATTCACCCGCCTATCACCTTCAACAATGATGATCTAAAGGGTCTACACCTACCTCATGACGACGCCTTGGTTGTTTCAGTCATCATTGCCAATTTCAACGTTCAAAGAATCTTGGTTGATAATGGGAGTTCAGCTGATATATTGTTCATCTTGGCATTCGAAAAAATAAAGATAGGACTCGACAAGCTGCACCCCTTCTTTACTCCCCTGATAGGCTTCGGAGGGAATGTGACACATCCGCTCGGATGGAATAAGTTACCAGTAACCTTGGGGACAGAGCCTCAACAAACTACTGTTGGACAAGACTTCATCGTGGTAGATTGTCCTTCACCCTACAACGCGATTTTAAGTCGCTCAACTTTAGGAGGAACCAAGGCGATCACCTCAACTTACCACCTAAAAATAAAGTTTCCCATTTCAACAGGGGTGGGCGAGGTGAAAGGCAACCAGAGAGTGGCAAGGCAATGTTTCATTTCGGCTATGAAGGCTGAAATCTCCCCAGCCCCGAATGTCCAATACCAATTACAGATCGACGATGGCAAGATGGAACCTTTGAGGGACGAGGTGGAACAGGTTATCTTGCTAGACCCTCAAGAAATCGAAAACACCAAACCCCTTGAAGAAACTACTCCGATCTCCATACACCCAGAATATCCTGATCGTCACGTTATGATCGAAACTGAACTTACCAACGAACTACGTTGTGCTTTAGTAGAATTCTTGAAGAGAAACTTTGACGTCTTTGCCTGGTCAAATTATTCACCAACCCCGAACATCCTCCAGTTTGCCAAAAATGAAGAAAATTCACCCCTGAGTGACTAAGAGTTATCGAAAAAGAAGTGGTCAAGATCATAAAGCCAATGTTATTAAAAAAGCCCATTATCCAGCAGTTAACTAAGCGAATTGTCGCCCTTAATAGATTTGTTTCCAAATCGGCTGACAGATGCCTACCATTCTTCAAAATCCTGAGGAAGAATCAAGATTTTCAATGGATAGAAGAATCGGAAGGAGCGTTCCAACAAGTCAAGGAGTATCTCGGATCACCAGCCTTGCTTGTGGCTCCCACCACGGGCGAAGAACTCTTTGTATACCTCTCCATCTCGCCAACCGCAGTAAGTGTCGTGCTTATCCGAGAAGAGAATCGAGTTCAAAAATTGGTGTATTATGTTAGTAAGGTCTTGATGGGTGCTGAGAATAGATATTTAAAGATAGAAAAGCTCATCTATGCCCGTTTAATCGTCGCCAGAAAGTTTCGCCATTATTTTCAAGCTCATCCCATTACCGTGCTGACTGATCAACCTTTAAAACAAATTCTCCAATGACCAGACACCTCTGGAAGGCTTCTGAAATGGGTCCATCGAGCTGAGAGAATTTCATATCAATTACAAACCAAGAATGGCAATAAAGGCCCAAGACTTGGCTGATTTTGTGGTTGAATCCACTCATGAAGCTACTCTAGAACCAGATATGGCTCCCTTGGAGAAAGAAACTCTAACACTGCGGAGCTCGGACGAGGATCTTGGCAGATGGATGTTATTTGTAGATGGATCTTCCAATCAGCATGGCTGTGGTGCAAGACTTGTCCTCCAAATCCCGTCAGGACAACAGATGGAGTATGCTATACGAATTGGGTTTAAAGCCACCAATAATGAAGTCGAATATGAAGCTCTCCTCGTAGGATTAAGCGTCGCCATAGGATTGGGAGTAGATTCCATGAACGCCTTTAATGATTCCCAGCTGGTAGTAAACCCAGTCCAAGGAGATTACCTCGCCAAAGACACGCGGATGGCAGAATATTTGGATGAAGTCAAAATTATGTCCAAGAAAATCAAAGCCTTCACCATTCGCCAAATTCCCAGAGAAGAGAATAAAAAGGTTGTTGCTTTGGCCAACCTCGCTTCCACATTTGATTTCATATCAGTTAAAAGTATACCTTGGGAATTCCTACCCAATCCAAGTATTGATATCACCAAACCAGTCTGTCCAGTGGAGGTAGATCCAACATGGATGAATGAAATCATCGCCTATCTCCAACTTGGCACACTACGAACTGATAAACTCCAAGCTCATCGAATCCAATACAGATCTGCAAGGTTCTGCATTCTTCATGAAATTTTATATAAACGATCTTTTTCGTGAGAGCTAGAGGGATCATCCCTTAAACGTTTTTTGCCAATTACAACTCCCTTAACGGGAGTAGACTTTTTGCCGAGCTTTTTCCACTTTCTCACCAAGCTTTTTGAGGCTTATCCTCCTCGAAATTATGAAATTAGATACGAAATTACGAACGATAAGAATAGACAAGAATCTATACCATTCGATTTAAGCTCGGGAGGTAGCCCAGAATCCGACCAGAACTCTGATGTCGGATCTGAGTTTGATCCCGAGATAGTCGATGAAATGTCTAAAGTGGGATCTCGAACTTTTTTTCCTAACCATCTTAGCAAGGTCGATCAGGGATATGAGGTAGAATCCTCTTTAGTTCCTTCCTAAATGTTCCTAGATATTCTACTGATCATCTCGAGAATGATTGTCTTGCTGGATGTGTTCACCACGGGAAGGGCGGGACACACCCGCATCGCCCGACGACATTGATGTTCCATGTCCAAGTCACTCCTCGCCCTTAGTCCCAGATGCCATAGGTCCGGGAGAGCCGAAAACCCGACGAAATGATTTTGATTTGAGAAGCACAGGGACTAAAAAGCATCCTTATTGCTCCACCAATTTGGAAATCTCATCAAAGAGTTCCTGCTCGTTCCCGTATAACCTGGGTAGGTTCTTGTAGTGTTTATCTGAAAAACGCTATAGAATAACTAAATAAAATTTCTAATAAAATTTAGACCGACCCGGAATATTCCATGACCTCGGGACTCTTGGCACGCCTTCCCGAGGTGAATCTTCAGGAAGTTCCTAACCATCCCTAGAGGCAAAAAAAAAAATTATTTTTTCACCCCTTGACGTTTGCTGGGGTATCCAAGGAGGAGGGTTTTCTTGTACCTCGCCTTGAAGTATAGCCACCCTTGATCCAGTTTAGGGTTGTTATTGAGGATAAATAGATTCCTAAACTCGGATAGGATCATAGATTATTTATATGCTCACCACAACGCCATTACACAGACGATATTTCGCTATGCATTGGGGACGAGCTGGGCAGAGCAGATATTATAAAATATTAAAATTAATCTAATGGTTTGATGAATAAGAAAACGGAGGCCCACTTGAAAAGAGGCCTCATAAAAGACTACCTCGCCAGGGCGAGCTGAAGTAATAGTTTCCTTCTCCTCGGAAAGTCTAATCTGTACGCTTTGAGGAAAAGAATAAGTCTTCTTAAGTAAATCTAGCTCCTCATGGGTCATAATATTATATTTTTTCTACTAAAGGGTGAATAGCGACTAAGGGGCGACCTCAGGGGCTGATGGTTCTTCCATGGGTGATTTAAGAGATTATTTTACCTCGTCAGTAATGTATGACGATCCTTCTCCTAGGTGGTCGGATATCCAAGAAGGCAAGGAATTCAAGTCTGATGGATTAACTATTTCAGGCC
>BRYE01000020.1:9288642-9298642 GCA_030159115.1 Actinidia arguta var. hypoleuca
AATTCGTTAAATAGAACTTTTTTACCTTCGGGTAACAGAAAGTTGTAGCCATAAGGAAATCAAAAAAGGAAATTAGCTACTCCGCAACCGCAAGCTAGGCTAAGCCAATCGGTTGGTATAATAACCATATATGTTGGATGAAGGGTAAGAAATTGAAATCCACCACAAGGTTCATGCTTGTATGTGATAGGATCTGGTGATGCTTGCCGACCAAAATGATGAATTGTCCTTTAATTGAGGTGTGTCTTATGATTCCTTTTGAGGTTCAAGATTCTCAAATTAGAGCATTGGTTACTATAAAGCAAATTATAAATAACCCACCCCCCTTTTGAGGTATTAGTTCAATGCAATTAACTCTATGTAGTTTTAAAAGTTGCAAATTCCTCCCTCTCAGTTAACAAGGTTAATTGAGGATTCACAATGACTTATATCATGTCCTTCTCCCTTATACAAAATAAACACAAAAAATTATAGATTTTTCTCTCCATCTCTCTACCAATACTCTCTAGACTCTAGTACTCTCTCTTCTCCTAATCTCTCCTCCATAAGTAGCTTGCAGCCACCACCATCCATCATAGCCACCACCTCCTCCTCCATTACCTTCACCTTCCACCATCATTAGCGCATCAAGCAAACTACCAACTAACCACTGTCTCTCATCTCCTTGTCCCATCTCCAACATCCACCCCTTCCCTTGTCATTCTCTCAGCCATGACTGCCTCCATATTCTTACATATTTCATAATTTTTTTTTTAAATACATCACATATTACAAACCATTCTCAATTTAATTCATATATTACATATCATTATAAAAAAAATATTAATTCAACAAAATATATACATCACATTCTTCATCTTCCTAATTCTATATATATATTAACTCTAATTTGGATCGGATTCAGGTATAGAGGTAGTCAAACCATATTATATACATATCCAACTGGGTATTTTATCCCTCCCACTATACCCGCCTCATCGGACAAAAAATCAAGTAAAACTCATACCCAAACGACCGATTCAACTGGGCTCCATCGAATTTGGGCGGAATTGATATTCTTATTCCTATTCCTATCACTCCCTTCTACCATTCAATGGTAAATGCTAGCCTAACCTCTGACCCATGAAAACATTTCAGGTATTGATACATAGGATTCTTAATATTATAAATACATTTGTTGTTTTACTATTATGGATTGTCTTTCATTATATAATTTGTTTTTGCGTAATTAAAATCAACAAATTATGTTATAATATATATAATCATCAGCTCTATTGTAATATTATCATCAACCTTATAGGTATTTTAGTTAATTTCATTTGATTGCAAATTGTTAGAAGGTGAAATGTGTAATAGAAATCGAAAATGAATTCAACTTTTGGATATCATACCATAAAGTTTGCGATGTGTGGGCTCACCCTGAGTTAATTTTAGTTATATGACTTATTCATCTTATAAGAACCACTAAGACGAGATTATATATACAAAATAATCATGTTGATTGAATATTAATAATTACATAATTATTTCAAATTTGTTTTAATAACGAATGATTTAACTTGTGCCTTCAAAAAAGTTGAGCCGTTTTTTACATTATTTCTCAAAGATTCTACAAGATTAACATGTGGAATTACTTTGGTAGGTCTAATGTGACCCACAATCAATCAACTTTACTACTCTAGAGTTGAAATTAAAGTTTTAGAGAAACTTAGTCCTTCAATTAGAATGGGGTTTGGGAAGTTCTCTCGTGTAGAGTCTGCAAATCAATTCAAATGTGCACTATCAGATGCCTAAATTTTTCCATGATCATGGCAGATTTTGATATTCGTGATATGGTTAGATTTTGTTTTTGAGTTAGGGACCACTGGTTTAGTCATCAGTAACAAAATGATTATGTCCACCAGTACTAGTGGGCATTGGAAAGCTATGCACCTCTCTCTCTCTCTCTCTCTCTCTCTCTCCCTTTAAATTAACAGTGAAAGGAACCAAAATAACTAGTACTAAAAAACACTCTTCATGGTCTGCCTGATATCCTACTTGAGGTCTTTATCTTTGGGTTCCCACACTGGACCCATATTGGCAAAAGTAATGTTCATCTTTGGGTAACATGCCAACAGGGTCCTTTCATTAGTTAATTTGCTTCGCTTTTACTCAAAATCATTCATCATTCCCTTTATCTGTTTATTATGACTCTATTAAATGAAAAGTTTGGTAGTAAATGAGTACTTCTCATAAATGACGTGTTTTGTTCGATCTTAATTTGAAAATTTATTAAGCTTCAAATATATGTTCGAGGTTGGATTATTTATTAGTCAAGCGCTAACTTCAAACTAATTCTTATCAAGCAGATCATAAGCTGAACTCGAGTAATTTTATTTTGTTATAAAATTTAAGTTTATCAAATCGAGTACATAGTAACTTGTTTAAGCTTCATTTGAAAATTTAACAAGTTTCAAAATCCATTCAAGTTTGATTTATTTAGGCTAGAACAATTTTTTTAGCGACCTGAAAACGAAACCGAGTTTGGTTAATTTGGTTACTTTAACAACCCTCTCTCTCCACAAATCCTTCATCAAAATAAAGGCTCTGATTTTCTTTGTTTTTTTTTTCTTTTTCCTATTTTCCCAGTCATAGTCCTTTGTCCCACTTAAGAAAAAGGCCCAATCCTAGGCCTTAAGGCTTTAGCCCACAAAGCAAAGCCCCAATTAGGCTCGGACCCGAGTGGTGCCGAATGGGATTTGTTTAAATTTGGGCTTCTAAAGCCTAGTAGGCCTCTGCTGATGAAGATAGGTATGGGCTTATAAAAGGCCTTATCGACCTTTTTCTTCAAACCCTTATTAGGCTGGGCCTCAACCCATGATCATTTATTAAATGTGGGCCGGACTATCTTGCATTTCCATCAAGGTTGGGCCAAACCCACATTTTTTCGGAGGATTGGTTTCAGCAAGTTCAATAGTGTAACTTCTATTTAGGTATACTCTCTCTCTCTCTCTCTCTCTCTCTCTCTCTCTCTCTCTCAGGTTATAGGTCACACATTCTATGTATATACTTTTTATGAACAAAAAAAAGTATATTTACAAAAGTAAAAATCGTATCTATAATATATATCACAACTCTTTTTGAATCTAAAAAATATCTCCTACTATATACAGTTGGAATCCATTTGAATTAGATTTCATCTGAGTCAAGTCACTCAACCAGAGTATCCCTATTCAATTAACGAATGATTCACGTACATTGCTCCCTTCTCCCTCAACAAGAGTATTCCAATATTATTTAAAAATTGTATCTACAATATAAATCACAATTCTTTTTGAATCTAAAAAATATCTCCTACTATCTACGGTTGGAATCCATTTGAGTTAATCCAATGACTGAGATTTCACCTGAGATTATTTTTTTTCACAAAAAAAATATTTTTTTCTTCTTTTCAAATGAGTAGAGCCCACATAGGTTATGATACAATGATCAAACTAGCAACACTTTTTTAAAATTATTATATTTTTAATTTATTCTTTATTTTGTAACAATGTATCTCTTATCTGACGTTTATATATTATCTGTTTTTTAAATTGTAAAATTATAACAAGTATATCTAATAGATGATTTTTTTTTTTGCATAATATACGTGGGCACGTACAATTATTAGTAAATATCTATAAATAATACATTAAAACATGTCAAAAATATATAAATATTCGTACAAAGAGTGTATTAACCAAAACCCGTGGACGTACGTACCTGGCATAATCATAAAATAGTCTGAGCTTTTTTATAATATATTATTTTTTTTTTAACTTTTTAAAATAATTTTTATCTTTTTTTAAATCGAGAGAAATTAAAATTATGACAAGTATTTTAAGACTAACTTGTCAAATAAAACAATCACAAGATCTGGCAAAATCAGGTGAAGAATTCATCGGGTGACTGAGGTGTCCCATCCTGTTGCATATGAGAATGCCCTACAAGTGTCGAAGTTTTGAGCCTTTGGTATTAAGGTCCCTCCCCAATTTGTTGTTTGTAGCTTCTCCTCCTTCGCCTTTTGTTTCTAAAATAATTGAAAGGTCATAATAAAAAGTAATTGAAATGGACATATATTATTGTCACCCTCCTATCAGCATCTTTTTTAATGACTGAACTGATTCATAGTGGTTGAGTGTGGATGGAGTATCAACCGTATGGCCCGTGACATCTTATTAGTCTCTCTCAATCTACTGCTGCTTTGTGGAAAAGATACAAGAGTTCCAGAGCAAGGGGAAAACAATGAAGTTCCAGATTTTTTTAGGTGGGACCAAATTACCAAAACAAAAAAATCTAGACGAGTAAAAATTAGATTGTGTCGGCATCGGCACTCCACAGTCCAACATGATTATAACGAACATGACCTGACATGAGTACAAAAGTTGGGATGGGCTGAGCCGTTGTTTTGAAATTTAAAAGCTCAAGTTATTAGTTGGAAATGCAAATTTCAATATGAGATTATTACTTTAACACTCTCACTTATATACAGTCTCTTTTTTAAGTATGTCACATATAACATCTTTTAAATCTATTATCGTGCATCCTTATTCTTAGGTCAATCGTCGTAATTTTTTGATTTATTTTTTCAAATGCAAGTGGAATAGATCTGACTCTAATACGAATGTGAAATTTTATATTCAATCCAAAATCTTAAGTCATTTAATAGAGGTATTCTAACATTATTTAAAGTCATACACATTCGACACCCAAACGAATGTGAGACTATTGGTCTACTATCGTTATCTCCAATAGGGGTTGTCCCATTCGACACGGAAAGTCACTAGCATAGCATGGGCGTGAACATGTTCATTCACTAATCTAAGAAAATAAGTTCTTTTTTCAAATATATGATCACCTTTACTTAGTTATGCATATTTCGTTAAAGTAACGGAGTCTTCTGATTTAAGCAAGTCTCAATGCAACTAATATTTTTATTTTAACCAATCATATATTAGAAAAATATTCATCAACGTGTGGCCGGTGAACAATATATATATATATATATATATTGGACTCCTCTTCTGGAATATATTTACATACTTAAAAGTAGATTTATTATTTTAAAACTATTATGAATGCTCTGTCATATTATTCATCCAACTGAAAACTTTTATTGATTAGCCTGAATAACAATGAGATACGTAATCCCATATTAGATGAGTAATCTTATGCCATTAATAAATAAAAGGAAATATCTATAAAATATAATACATTGATAATATAATTTGTCCATTTTATTTATTTCCTTCAAATTTCAAAATTGAGGTACCAATAAAATTTAAAAAGGCTTAAATTTAAGGAGCTAGCCTTAAAGGGTCTAGTTTCAGACGAGTCACTCTTTTATGGGTGCTAACATAATAAATTATTTAATTATATAGCATTAAGTTATGGATTAGCACATTAACATTAATACGTAGTCACACTTCAAAGAGTGAGTATGATTTATTCAGACTTAAAAGACACGTTTATCGCTCTTTATATTTAAATGAAAGACAGACTACATGAAAAAATTTAAACTTAACTCGTAAGATTTAAAACTCATAAATCTTTACCCATGAAACCAATCCACCCGGTTAGGTACCAATAAGATATGAAACCAATCAAACAAAAACTGAAAATTAAGAAAATAGGGGAATCCATTCAACTCATGTACTTGAACCCACCCCATATTTTCTGGGCAGATGGGAGTCATTGATTAGAGGAATGAGAAAGGCTCTCTATTGAACCTATAGCTAGTAGCTAGCTAGCCTTGCCTGACAACGTAATCCACTTCGTACAAATCTGTATTTGGCAGCAAAAGAATGAGTGTGAAAGTTGTACTACTCTTTGGATCACGTGGTTCATTGACCGCTGGATCACAAAGGCAGTGGGTCCGTCCTTATTCATGAAACACCTCTCCAGATTTTCTGTTTGTAACTGAGAGAGAGAGAGACAGAGAGAGTCGGCTTTTAACTATAGAAGTCAGTGATCGAACAGTGAAGAGGCATGGGAATGCAGGCCTAGTTGAACATTCATAGGGATAGGTAGCTAGCTCTAGGCTAGGGTCAACAATCCATTTATTTCCAAAAGGGTATTATCCATATTTGGTAGGTTCGTTCATTATCGGGCGTTAAGTTTCTAAACTTTTATAGATTTCTTCCATCCCCTCATCCTTAATCCTCATCCACACAGCTTAAGAAAGGTGTGAAGTTGCTCAATTATTGAAGTTCGTTGATAAACTATTCAATTGTACAGGATCACCACTCCGACGCCACTAATAGATCTATTTTTAAAAAGCGTGCTTGAGATCTCTTGCGTAAACTCTCTACATTCCATAATTTTGGTCATCTTTTAAAATTTAAATTTTTTAAAGAGTTGCGTAATAAATGTATTTAAATTTAGAAATATTAATTTTTAACATTGTCCATTTATGCTCAATCTCGAGGGCATTTATAGTAACAACTCTCTCCGTTCTAACACGATTGGTTTTTCCAAGGAGAACAATCTTTTTAAAAAAATAATGATGTAACCTTTTAACAGTCTTGCCTTGCTTTTTAAAATTACCTTTTAAAAAATTTAAAGTTACGTAAAAGTAAAAAGTAAACGTGTTATGTCAAATTCATAAGTAAAAAAGCATAAAGAAAAATCAAATTATTTTAATTTTTACTTTTAGAAAATAAATAAATATTTTAAAACATCCTAAATGAAAAAATAGTTAAACAAATTAGGATGATTGGAGTATTAGTAAGGGATAATTTTTAAAAATTAAATAAATTATACTATTGACTTTTTTTACTAATGACAAAAGGAATTAACAGGCTAGGTGGGGTTGGAATGGCAAACTTGCATATGAAGTATAGTGTGTGTGAATATATATGTAACCAAAAAAAAATGTTGTCTCAAAAGATAAACTAAGAGCGAGGTGAATTGAATTTTTTTAAAATTAATAACAATTATGATTAATTAAAATTTAATCTAGTCTATCAAGCAATAGATCAATTTATATGCAAACCAATATAAGTAAGAATCAAATAAAAATAAAGCATAACAAGGAATACAAAAATTTATCGAGATTCGATCATAACGTGTGATCTACGTCCTCCCAATACGTCTACAAGATCTTCTTCACTACTTGCAATCAATAATTACAATACGGGAACTGATTTATAAAGTGATCAACTCACTTTTATACAATAACTTATTCTCTAGTTCTTCCAAGATGTTTTGTCCAAGATCCTCTCAATCTTACAAGTGATTTTATTTAAGTTTCACTCAAACTTACAAGTATTTACCTTTTACAAGAAGAATACTCAAACTTTCACAAGTGTTTGGCTTTTACAAGAGAAACACTTAAACTCACACAAGTATTTTTGTCCAAGTTAACACTCAAACTTACAATGATAGAAGTGTGTGAAGATAATACAAGTTGAAAACAAGCTCTATATGAAGAGTAGATAGGAGTGTAATAGCTCAAACTTTGAGGATAAATGACTTTTTCAAAGGATGATGAAATTCAAGCTATTAGATGATCATAATCTTGTTATCCCCTCTTGCAAGTGTTGTTAGAGCCTTGTATGTGAAGAACAAGCTTTCCCAATAGTATAATGAACAAATTATAACTCATTCAAGAAAATTCCAAATGTGTAAAAAATAAAGTGTAATATGAAAGTGATGATTCATCAACTTCTAGCCATTGATCTTGTGTTATTTAATTTTCAAACATTGTTGGAAACTTATATTTAAAGTCCTTGAAGGGAATAGATCCGTTAAAAGTAGTTAGGAGTCATTTAATACTTGATTCGGACCTTTATAACGTTCAAAAAATAGAGCCGGTGCGCCAAAGTGTTGACACTTTAACTAGAGGTGTCGACATTTATATTCTCAGATTTGATCTTTGCTTACTGTCTTAAGGTGTTGATACTTTATGTTGCAGGTATCGACACTTTGCTGCAGATTCGTTTTTGAGTGTCTGTCTTCAATAAATTGGCCGTAACTTCTTCGTTACTTGGAATTTTTGAACGCTGTTTGTTGCGTTGGAAACTATACTTCTGGGGATACAATTTAGGTTCAAAAAATTCTTCATTTGGACTTGTAAAGATAGAGATAATTGCATCTAAAGTTTATTATAAAATTCCAAAAAATAGATCATCATTCTTTTGATCACAACTTTTCCAATACTTCGAGTTTGGTCATGAAATTAGTCTCATTAGAAAGCTGACTTTCAGGTCTTGAAGATAGACTCAAATTTTTCTGTATTTGAATTTCTGTATCCCGAGATATTTGCATCTGAAGTAGACTATAGTTTCTTATAAATTTCCTTAAACCACTGGTTCCATGTATCGACACTTCATTTCTGTGTGTTGACACTTCAAGGCTCCATTTTTCAGTTGTAGTACACAGTCTCCATATGTCATGTGTCGACATTTGATCACTATCTTCAAAAATTTTAGTTACTATCCGCAGGTGTCGACACTTCTTGTGTCGACACTTCTTGTTTTATGTATCGACACTTTCTATAATTTTGGACACTGTCTTCAGGTGTCGACACTTTCTGTACCAAGTATTGACACTTTTATTTCATTTAACTCACTGTCTAAAGGTGTCGACTCTCTTATCCATGTGTGTTGAGACTTGTCTTTACAGACTTAAATCATTGTTTACTGTCTTCAGGTGTCAACACTTTTTGAGCAAGGTGTCGACACTGTTGACCCAATAGGCAACCCAAGAGGGGGTGAATTGAGTTTTTCAAACTTAATTGGTGATTTATAATTAATTTCTTTAAGAACAATAAATGTAAATATGCTATAATAAGTTTAATGCAAGAAATGCAATAAAGAAGCAATAGTAATAATAGGAGAGAGCACACCAGGGTGTCGACACTTCCATCCAGAATGCGTTCCATCGATTCTTTGATAATCCAAGCGTTAATTTGCTTTTCTTTCTTTATGATGTTCTTCCATGGATTTTCAATATCTTTGTTCATCTTTATCAAATCCAGATTGATGAGTTATTTAGGCCGTTCACCGATTTGATCATTTTGGCTTCTGGGCTCAAGGTGTCGACACTTTAGAATAAGATGTCGACACTTTCTGTTAGAAAGTGTTTAAGAAGTTTTCTTTGATCAGTTGAGTTGTAGGTCGCTATGTTTCTTTGTTGCACGCTTAGTAAACATATTAAATACTAATAAATGATTTTGTTATTATCGAAATCGAGGCTTGATTTAATAGACACTTTTCGCCCATAACATATTTCTTTGTTTCCTTGGCTTTTCGAGTATCGATCACTTTACATTCTTCGAGATGTCTTCTTTGTAGATGTGTATAATTATGAACATCTTATTTCTAGTGAGATTCATGAATTTCTCTCATTTGTTTAAGACTTATATATGAATAATTCAATGCAACTTCTAAGTCTTCAAGTGTCGACACCTTAAGAATAAGTGTTGACACTTTTTGGGCAGAAAGTGTTTGCTATTTCCTTGATTAATTTGAGCTCTTAATCATAAAACTTATGAATTGCACGATAAGTAAAATTATTAGAACACTAACATAATATTTTGTTATCATCAAAATTAAGACATGGAGTCAACATATATGTGTATGTATATATATATATATATATATAAATGTGTATGTATGTATGTATTTATTGGAAGAGAGATAGAGCTAGGTAGGATCAAGATCAAGAAAAAGGTGACAACAACCGTGGCTAAACGACTTTAGTCAAGAGAAGGTAATAAATAAGAGAAATGTTGTTGTACAAAATTTAGATGAAAAAATTTAAAATGAATAGTTTAGATTTACTTGAGCGTATGATTTCACATAACTAAATGAATTTAAATTATTAATTTTAAATTATGAGATTTTTTTTATCTAAATTTTGAACCGTAGCAATGCTAAATAAATAAAGGTGACAATCTGGTTGGAATTTATTTATCCCTTTTATGCCATTTTTACCGTGACTTGTTATCGTAACGACTCTTTACTATTGTTATTAATAC
>BRYE01000020.1:9313642-9318642 GCA_030159115.1 Actinidia arguta var. hypoleuca
AGATCGAACCCGCCTTCCTCATCGGTCAAGCGATGACAAATCTCCAAGTCACCAAAGTACAAACCAAGCACGTTCAAACAGAAATCGGCGACGTCGATCACCGAGTCCTCGCCCTAGGCAAGAAAGAAATCCTGTTACATCGGAATCTCAATCTTCAAGTTGAACTAATAAAAACTGAAGGCAAGGAGACTAGAAGTAGAGGGAGGTCACCTCGCCGAGATGACCAAGCTCCCAGATGGCAGTATGAATAGACCACCCAAAAGATCAGAGATCTAGATGCCCGTATTGATGCCATCAACAATAGTGTGAATGCACTAGTCACCGTGGATGCTTTAATCAAGCAAACTGAGCCTCCATTCATAGATAGAGTAATGAAAGTCAAAGTCTCCTCTAGGTTTAAACTGCCATCCCAGCTCGGAGTTTATAAAGGGAAGACAGATTCTATGGACCACTTAGATTCGTACAAGAATTTGATGTCGTTCCAAAGATACTCTGATGAGGTCATGTGTAAAGCTTTCTCTGCTACCTTGAAAGGGTCGGTGAGATCATGGTTCAAAAAAGCTGACTTCGGGAACTTTTGACTAGTTTGGCGACCTAAGCAGGTTCTTTGTCACCAATTTCATGAACTGTCGGGTCAAGCAAAAGAATGCCTCCTACCTCTTCACCATTCACCAGAAGGAAAATGAGAGTTTAAAAGACTATGTTAAGCAGTTCAACCAGACTGTCTTAGAAGTAGAAGACCCCAGTGATAAAACCCTCACCAAAGTATGTGGATGTCGAAGTTACTACAGCCTCTTGAAAATCATTTGAGAATTTGAACTCCTCGATGGCCTTATTCTTGGCAAAGGCTTCCCTCTTTTTTAGCTCGGCCACCTCCGCCTCTAGCCTCGCCACTGTCTTGTATTTCTACTTGAGCTCCTCAACATTTTTTTGCTCTCGCTCGCTAAAATCAGCCAAGAGCCCTTCCAGCTCAATGGTCCAGTTTTGAGTCCAGACCATCTCTATCTCGGTCAAATCCGCTCGAGCGACCTAAAAAATGGCATCATTCTCTCTGTCCTTGCTTCGAACAACGAGGGAAGACCCAAGCACTACCGCCTGCTACAAACAAGATTTTGTGAGTGCCTTGAATTGACAAAATGTAAAGACAAAAACTTGGGATGAAAGGGAAAAAAATACCTGACCAACGATGTGGAGGAACTTGGTGGCCACTTGATCTAGGGAAAACTTTTTCACATTCTCCTTGTTAGCAGGAAGGTTCACCCCAACCAAGATCTTTTCTTCCACGAAGGCACTCTCCATACAGAGGCTCTAGATCCCAACTCATCACTAGGTCTGGCCAAGGTACCCTCCCTAGGGGTTATTGGCCACCTGCTCACCACTTTACTAGGCTTGGTATTTATAACCTCAGGTGGATGCATGGTCTCCTTCCCCTTCGAATCATATGTTTTGCCCTTTTTACTGGGTGAGGAGTCGGGAACCTCCTCACGAGCTCGCTTTTCTTTGATCACCACACCCTTGGTGAACAAGGTGGCAGCCTTGCTCTTCTCCTCCTCTACCTTTTGGCGAGTTTAGACATACTGATTCTCTTTGACATAGCTACAAAACAGGAAATAAAGATCAGTCATTTAAAATGGTAAAAGACTTGGAAAAGATAAAGACTGTACCATCCGATCTAAGTTCGGAAGGCAGCCCTGGGTCTGACCAGGCCCCCGATCTAGAGTCTGAGTTAGAGCTCGAACTAGATGGTGCCAAACCTAATATGGGATCTCGAACCTTTTCCCCTAACCACCTTAGCAGGGTTAAATCAAGAAGGCGACGTAAAACCTTCCTCATCTCCTTCTTGATGGTTCTTATATACTCTATTAATTCATCTCGGGGGTTATCCCTCTGGGAGTGCTCATCTCGGAAATGGTGAGACTCACCCTCGTCGCCCGAGGCAGCAACCACACCATTTCCAAACTTGTCATTGTCCCCGCCACTAGATGACAACTCAGCACGACCAAGGGCAAATAACAGTTCGAACGTTCTTGAACCAAGGACAACTGAAACGTCAAAGTATCCCCCCGGTCTTATTTTCTTGAAAACCTTTTGTGACCTCTTTTCGTTAATATTAGTCAAAATAGGTAGCTTATTGCAATGTTTACCTTAAAAATAAGCATTTCTTAGCATAAGGCGAAATTATATACTTGGGAAAAATAGCGTAATAAGGAAACAAATCTAACTTGGGGTGCCCTATGATCTCAGGCCCCGTGGAACTCCTTCACCCTGAGCCATGCTTGGGAAGAACTCCTAGTCATCTCCTACTACAAAGAAAAATCTTCTCTTCCATTATTTGACGTTACTGGGAGACCCCTTGATCAAGTTTTTTTCTAGTCTCGCCTTAAAGTAAAGTCACCCCGAATCTAGCTTCAGACTTCTGAATAAGGTGTAAAGACACTTGAATTCGCTAAGGGACAGATGACGCCTATAGAATCGTCATATTACCAATACACAGACGATACATCGCCACGCATTAGGGGGAGTTGGGCAGGACAAATGTTGTAGAAGTTCAAAATTCTTCTAATGGTGGGGTGAATTGGAAGCCTCAAATCGATAGGGAAAGCAACTTCATAAAAAGCTACCTTGCCCGGGCGAGTAAACAATATTGTCTCGCCCTCCTCGGGGATCCTGGTTTGGATCCCGACTGGAAAGGAATAAGCTTCCCTTAGGCGATATAGTCTCCTTTTTAAGAAGAGAAGAAGTACTTATCTCGGGATCTTCCTTATGATCGGAAGAATCGTCTCGTAGAGGAGATTCCTCAGGAGGCGATGAAGGAAGTTGGTTAACCTCGTCAGTCATGTATGATTTCTCTCCTAAATGTTCAGATATACCCAAGAAGGCAAGGAATCCTCTAAATTCTCTAAGTCTCTTACATTAACACTATTAGACATGCACTAAAGACTAAGAAAATCGAAGATAAGGTTAGCAATTACTACTTACTGAAGGACAAGCAAAGGAGTAGTGGCGAGCTGACTAGGGCGAGGTGAACGTTAGACCAAGAGCAGCAATTCGATAGTAAAAGCAAAAGGGGACAAATAAGTGGTGAAACCCCTATTTATAGGAAGCCCCAAAGGCTAAGATCTGTTTGCCCCAATGGCCTGGATCACACGACGTTTTGAGTTTCGAGATCGAAACTGCCATTCCCGCCAAAATATCATCCCGCCATTAACGCACTATACCACGTGGCAGCTAATGGAGGCACGCCATCATTACATGCTCACATTATCAACAGGAAGTTAATTGGTTTGCTAATCGAAGATACACTGTGTTTCGCCTCGACATCTCGAGTAGGGGCTACTGATGTGGGGTAAAATTTTCACCCGCAGGTCAGTCTAAGCACGGCACATCGCCTAAAAGATCACATCGCCATATCGTCAATATAGTCCTAGTCGCCCATCGTATCATCAGTTTCTCGCCTCTCTAATATATGCAAGATTATGCCATTCTCCAAATGGCCAATAGGCGAGGTTGATTGCTCTACCTGTTCAGAGATTATCTCCATGGACTCCACTTCCATAAAGGGGTTGTTTCCATAAGACTCCTTCTTAACTATGTTGTCTATAATTATGGATTATTTTTCAAATGACAACTTTCTATTTTATCTCCGATATCCGTGAGATCTTATTTCATACTAATCCTTATGAGAATCTCGCCGTGATCTTTTCGCACGACTATCCATTCTCCACATATATAAAGGCCGCTCCCCCCATCATAATGAGGTATGACTGAAACCCTTACATACTCACACTGATAGCTCTGTTTCCTTATTATCCTCGCCTTGGTCTGATTTGCACGTCGGAGAGGTTTTAGGCGGCCTCGCCTCAGCTGATCATGTTTGTTCATCTGTGCAGGATGCACGAGTTGTTATTGAGGTCACAAATAATTCTGACTGTTGGTTGCTCGCCCCCAGATTTCTACCACAATAACTTATTTTGAAAAATCAACGATTGTCATGTCAAAAAAGGGTAAATTTATCAAAATGTCCTTCTATGTGATAAAAATATTTGAATAAACGTAGGTATTTAAGTAAATTCATATTAATCAAGACATAAAAAGTACAATTAAAAAAAATGGGGAGTGTGAAAAGTACTAGCCACTAGGAATTTGCAAGGCTGTATTTGGATAAAAGATTTGGCGTTAGAGGTTTGGTTTTCTTTTCTTTTTTCTCACCAAATTTTTAATCCAAATGAAATTTGCAAAGAAGGAAAAAACCCATAGAATAAAAGAAAGAAAAACTAGCTTAAATGCTTCATCCCTTCCGTGTTTTCATGTCTTTGCTTTTGCTCATTCATTTATTTTCGTATATCGTTCTACAAATTTATGAGCCAATCAGAATGTAATAAATATAATTAGAAAATAAATAAATATTAAACGATAAGTGTATAGATACTATTGCAGTGTAGTTTCGTTTGAGTCTTTCCATTTATTGAGAAATAAAAGGGGTTATCAAAATTTCACTATTTTTCATCAATTTACCATCTTAACTTGGAAATATTTCAAAGCTCGGCCTGCAATTCATTGGACTTCATCAAGCCCAATTCCGTCGGCCTACCATTGCCAAACCTATTGGGCCTATCTCACTTGTTGCTGATAGGAAGGCCTGTCTTCAAGCCCAAATTATTTGGGCCTAGCTTTCATATTTCGGGCTAGTTGACCCATGAAACAACCTATTTTTTGGGCCTCGCCTTGCCAACGTTTTGGGCTTGCTGACCCATCCAAATTTATCATATTTTTAAGACTTGCATAATTATAAAAAAACAAAAACAAATTTATTGTATCCTGAATCCATCGAATACTACACACATAGGAAAGAGTACAATAGATTCATGTTTATGTCCATAACAATAGTGTAACATTGGTTTTACTCGAGTCAATTTCACGATGAGACCCTTGTATGTAAAACGTCTAGTCCTCAAGCCCTATAAAAAAATGGATTAAGCTACATGAAACTTTGTTGGACA
>BRYE01000020.1:9333642-9336142 GCA_030159115.1 Actinidia arguta var. hypoleuca
CCGGAAGCAAATCATTAATTGTATCTCAAATAATTCAACTTACTTCGCTGAAAGTAATAATTAAAATTCATAATAATAAATTAATAGATCTAGAGAAACAGAACCTATATATATTTAACCATATAATTATTCTCATCTTTTTCTTATCGTTCTGAAGCGTCTTTGACCAAAACAAACAAACTGCCACCTTTTTTTTCTTTCTTTCTTGGTACCAATTTCTTGACCTCCCAACCCTTCAAGCATGCGTATTTCCACAAGTACATGGTGGGTATATATACAACTGTATGGTAATGACATGGATGTATATATCTCGTGCCAATTAAGAGTAGGGTGGGTGGCCTTTCATTTTAAACTTTTTAGTAATATTAATTTTTAATTTTAATGTAAGATTGTGTGTGTGTGTGTGTGTGTGTATTAGATATATTATCTAAATATATGTGGTTATGTCAATTAGAAAATGTGAAAGTATGAAATATATTACTATTAATCTCATACTATTTTTTCAAACAATTATTAAAATTGTATCAACGGGGAATATGTCACACGACTCGACCTATAACGTAAGGCTTATGTAATTAAAATCAGTGGTTGGAAAAAATGAGACAAAGTCACCCGATTCAATTTTCCTATATAGGTAGCAATTTAGTCTTGACGACCACATTGGTTTTTGATTCGATAGACATGGTGGGGTTGCGGAGTTGATAGAAAATCGAATATAGACACTAATGGTTCCTGGAAAACGGATTCTAGAAGCCGGACATTGCTCAGTGGACCTGCGAGACAAACAATGAGAAGTACTGCCCAAAACTGTTTTGAGGACGGTTTTTCGACGGTCAAGTCAGCGACTAAAAAGGAAGAGAGTAGAAAGCAAGAGCAATATTTTTGGCTCTGGTCTTAGAGAGAGAGAGAGTCAATATTGCTTACTTGTGATGGATGATCTATCCCCTTGTATAATGCAACTCATCGTGTGAGGAAATGCAGATTGCCATGTCAGCCAATAGACGACTGATTCAATCATGCCCTTAGGGCATGGCTGGTAGCAAGCCCATCGCATCATCGAAGTTTGGACCTAAGCGTGTGGATGGCAGAAGAACCTCGTTATGTATGTTTATTGAAAAATATTACTGAAACATGCTTTGTAAGGAGTTAATAAATAATGTGAAAAAATAATCTATAAGTCCAATGTTATGTGTAAAATAATGTGACCAATTATTTTATACGATAACATGCAAAACATATAAAGAAAGGGTTGATCAAGTCGAGTGTTGAACACTCTTTCCTTAAGATAGATTCGCCCCCAACAGGTGCTTATGAGTTTAACGGGCGTCGATTTCTAAAATAAAATAATCACGACACTGAATAAGTAGCACTACAATATTTACGTCTAGCGGATACAAACTGTAGATTCTACTCTCTCCAAGTGCAATTTGAATGATAAATCAACGAGGAATTTCTGTCTAATTCTACTCAGAATTATGACATTTAATTTCATACAGAAACCTACAGTATTTCTGATAAAATCAATATGGCATGATAACGATTAATAGTATTTTCTACACAAGAAAAATACTATAATTCTGTAGAATTTCAACACTAAAATTCAATACAGAAACACATAACAAAATGATTGAATTCATATAGAAATCAACCACAGCGTATACAGAAAACACATAAACCGGATAAAATACAAAAATTAACCGAATGAAATAAAACCTGAAATGAAATTCGAATCAATTTGAAACACGATCAGAAATTACAAATTCAGTTTGAAATTATGCCTGGAACAATTTCCGGAACACGCGAACATAAATTACTCCTTGAACAATCACTGAAAAATGCGAACAGAAACTTCGCCGGAATTTATGTCAGAAACTCGCCAAAATCTAGGCAGTACTTTGTTGTCGTTGAAGAGAGAGAGAGAGAAGAAACAGAAAAGGAAAAACTATTTTTTTCTTAAAAAAAACAGAGGGAGAATTTTTTATATATAGAAACATTCGCAACCATTCGAAAAGGTGTCATCCAAACGCACCCTTAGGAGGAGTTACAACCCTTCGTAGCCAAACGCGCCATCAGGAGAAGTTGCAACCGTTAGATTTGAATTTGAATTCAAACTAAAACGGATCCGATTCCTACCTGGTCCATCAAGTATTGGGTCAAACCATGTCAAAAAAATAATTATTAAATAAGCTCAAACTTTTTTAATATTATTTTATCCTGCATCCGCCCTGTGACAACTGCCCTTAACTCAACCTTTTTAGGAGCCCAACACAGACCTCCACCTTGGGCCCAACACTCCAAACCCAATTCTCATGGATTGAGCTTGTTTGGCCTAATAGCAAGGCCATTGGGCGAGTACGGCCCAGTAGCGATTCTTTAGTCAATCAGTACGATTAAACTCATTTTGGCCCTTTACAAAGGTCGTGAGTTCATCTCCTATCTTTGTTGATGATTTAACTTGTACATAGAGACCGTTAATAAATTAAATAATATACAAATGTTA
>BRYE01000020.1:9393642-9396142 GCA_030159115.1 Actinidia arguta var. hypoleuca
AGTTTTATCCTTATCCTCTGCAACTGGATTTTTTTTTTCCTTCTTTTCTTTTTGTTTTTCGGTAGCACCAGCAAAAAAAAAGAGGGGGGGGGGGGGGGGGGGGGGGGGTTGTTATAATCAAACGTTAATTTTTTTTTTAAAAATACATTTTCTCCACTTTTAAGCTCCTAATAATCGGTCTAATTAGATCATATTTTAAAGTAAAATTATGCCAATTTTTTATAGTTTTTCTTAAAAATAAGCCTTAATTAGATCGATTAAGCATTAAAAAGAGGAAAATCATCAAACTACGCTTTCATTGTGATCAAATTAAGACTTTAGAGATTAATTTATAATACTTGAAACTACATATTTAATTTATTAGTAAAATCAAACTTGAGGAATTTCTCCTAATTTTCCAAAAAGAAAAAGAAAAAGAAATGGTAAATTTACCTCCCTGCGATTTCTACAAATAAGTCATCTTCATTATTGTTTTTAAAATATCACTATATTTTGTTACTTATGAAATTATTATGAAAATTCTCTATAGCCTTATTTTTTTTTTTTTGTAAAAAATAACAAAATCATCCTTAAATTTAGATTTCCTGCCAATTAAAATAGGGTTATTTTTCATTTTTTTCTCAGAATACTACTATTTACTCAATTTTTCTAATAACACCAATCATATTGTTTCAATTTATTATTTTTTAATCAAAACTATTAAATTGGATAACAAAAACAAACTATTTAGATCATTTTTTTTTTAAAAAAAATCAAGTTACAGTAACTTATGAATAAATAGTGTGGTTCTAAAAATTACTTATATATAATTGCCTTTTTAAATTTTGCCCGAGTAAAAGAGAGCGTGACAATAAGGATTAAAATAATTCTTACAGAAAAACTATCGGTAGCCAAACACAACTGGACTGAAAGATCATTTCAATGACTGAGAAAGAAATTCTTATAATGTATTTAAGGGCTCAAACTTTGCATGACTCTACTGCTACTGCTACTGCTACTGCTACTCTACTTCTAAAGCAATGAAATATAACAAGAAAGAAATGCAAGATAATAAGTACTATTTGTTTCATCTGGGATCCTTTATTTCATCTGATCTTCTGGTATTTATATAGTTTTAGCTTTGGCGGGTCTTCTAAGAACTTTTGAATTTGAATTCTGCCTGATTTCTCCAATTCTTGTAGTTTAAAGTCTCTTTCTAATTGGCATAAACACAGTTTCCATGCTTTCAAGTCTCTCTTTGAACCTGCCACTTGTTAAGTCATGTCATATAAGATGCAAGTTAAGTGTTAGCGGATGATTTTAGCTTTGGTAACCGATGATTTTTTTTTAATATTGACAATGAACGTATTAGGAATTACCATACGAGCACGAGAATATACAGTAAATTATGAAAATCTTTAGTTGCAAGTGAAATCATGGAAGTAATGTATTTATCAAAAATCGTGATTGAATAGCTATAAGATGTGTCAACCAATAATTATTTTTTTTACCATTGACAATGATCAATATAAAAGTACGAGGAATTACGACTCAAGTAGCAGAATATACCATAAATTTTATTTGCAAATTGAGTCATGGAAGAAGTGTATTTTATCAAGAATTGTGGTGGAATGGCTATAAGCCGTGGTAACCGATAATTTTTCTTTTCCAATGACAATGATCAATTAATTACTAGTTAAGTAAGAGAATATATCATAAATTAGGAAAAACTTTAGTAGTTGCACGTGGAATCATGAAAATAATATATTTATCAAAAAAACTATAATGGAATGGTTATAAGAGGTGGTAACTTGACAATGATCAATGGGGTGGATTTTGAAGGGGAGAAAATCTGGGATTCATTTCGGTGAGAGTATCATCGGGGTGAGCATATCATCGGCGTAATCACTCGCCTCATCTCTATTCTTACGTGATACCCCACACAAATGAATTTCGCGCCACTTAGTTTTTAGCAAAATTGTGAAATTGAGATTTTGTTTTGAAAATAGAGATTTTGGATTCAAGAACTAAGGTACAAAAGGGGAAGGGGAAGGGGAAGGCAACCCTTTTGCCCGGTCGAAGACGGGCCTCTACTAACACTTTGAGGATTCTTCTTTAACTTGATCAATTAATATTATTCTAATTTATTAGCCTGCATTTAGCATGAAAAACAATAACACATAATCACTTCAAAACCAATTCACCCTTTTTCAAAAAACAAATCCAACCAAAACTTTATGTTAATAAATAAAATAAGAAAGAAAAACGGAACAGTAGGCGAAAACATGTTTTGAAAGAAGAAATACATAAGAAAATCAAATGAAAGTCAAAAAGGCATAAAAACAGATCTGGACGCCCGTTAAGAATTGGCGATAGTCACTTCTTGCACACAACCGTTACTTATCTCTTGAAAGAACTGGCGATTGCCACTTGAAAATAGGTCATCGCCTCTGCAGTTCTAGACAATAACTTTTCAAAGGCAAAATTGACTAGAAAATCCTTTGAATTGATATTTTTAAGT
>BRYE01000020.1:9411142-9413642 GCA_030159115.1 Actinidia arguta var. hypoleuca
AAAAGAAATCTCAAGTATTGAATTAATTCAAATAAATTACAACTATAGATAGTGAGAGATAATTTAAAAATATTTGTATTGATATCTTGTTTACTTCCTGAATTTAAAAAGCATCCAAGTTGACCCCCTTCTCAAGGTGTGAAGATGCTTTCGCAAGGACTTTTGATTTGAAACAGCCAATCAGAGGGTCAAATATAAGATAAAGGGAGAGGAAAGCAAATGAATTTATTCTTGCTTCCCTATATTTTAGGTATCAATATTTTGTTAAAACAGGTTCAGTATTAGTTAGTGGAAAAGTTTTGTAGTTATTTTCCAAGGATAGTGGGTTAATGTAGTGCCTATTTTGTAAGTAGTAAGTTGTTATTTTACTTGCATATAGTGTTTACGAACAAATAAAGTGTAAATGAATATTATTAAAAGTCTTTACATTGGAGGTTCGATTCTCCTCAATTTCAATCGGAGGTCTATCTCGTTCGAAGTGGAACGCTCATTTTCTTAAATTATATATTTATTTTTATTTTTAAAGAAGTTCATAAAAAGTGGTATAAAAGTCGTCGATTCTTGGCAATTTTTTTACGGCAAGATGTATTAAATTTATTATGACAAGATATGAAAACAATCATCTTGGATATGATCGAGATCAGCAAACTATTCCATAAATCTCGAATTGAGAGTAACAAACTCATTACAGGCATGAGTTTTGAGTCAGATGAGAAGTTGTTCAAATGTGGGGCAAAATCAACTTCTCATCTCCCGCATTGCTTTTAACATATTCAAAAGTTTTATTTTCTTTCTTTTTTTTTTTTTTTTTTTGTAAACTACTATATTTATATTTTTAATCAATAAGTAATTTTTTTTTAAAAAAATAAATTTAAATATTTTACTTTTTAAGTACTCTTAATCAAAATATACTTAAAAAATAAAAAATTATTATTAATATATATATTTTTTAAAAATTTAATCTAAATATTTTATTTTTTAAGTACTCATATTCTAAACATACTTAAAAATAAATTTTATTTTTATTTTTTTTAAAAGAGAATATTTATTTATTTAATTGGTGTAGTGAGAAAGAAAATTTAAAAGTCTTAAATATAAGAACAATATTATTATTTTTACACAAAAATTAATTATATAAAAAAATCTTAATAATAATTTATAAAGTAAAAAAAAGCAGAAATCTCACAAGAAGCAAGTGAAATTTACCGTTAATTTATTTTAGTCCCAAGAAACACGTCAACGGTCAATTAGAGTTTCGGCTCCGGCAAATGTGGTAAAGAGTAGGGACACTGCAAGCCGTAACAAACTTGAGTCCACGGTGGTCATTCCATTTGGCATGGAACATAAAAGATTCGTTTAGGGTTTCCTTTCCCCTGGTGTGGACTTGGATATAAATACTCATGTAATCTTCACCATCTTCGCCGTTCGAGATCGAGATCGAGTTCGAGTTCGAGTTCGAGAGAGCTGGGACGGACATCACAAACTCCAACCGCGTAATTTGTTTCATTTTTGCGTGCAGTGATTCTATGGTCCCCTGTTCTTTAGTCTCTCAGGTATTCCTAATCTTTACTGAAACCAATTTTGAAAGAGATCAGTTTTTTTTTTTTGTGTGTGTGTGTGTGTGAGTGAGTGAGTGAAAAAAAGCAACAGTTTGATATGATTTGTCTGCTAAAAGGTATACTAATGAGATTGTTAATTTAATAATAACTTTATTTTGATATATGTAAACATGAATATATGTGTTCAAGGGCCCAATCAGATGCCAAAATGCTATATGTACCCAGATTTTTCAAAAAAAAACATAAAGTCAAAGCTAGGTTTGTGTTCTAGATTCAAAGTCTTTGAGATCATCTACTTTTATTTTCTAGGTATATTTATGCATATTTTTGTGGATAGTATAACTGTGTTTGTTCTTCACGATGAGCACGAGTATCCAAAATCCAGCTTTGAGATCAAAATTGTGGTATGAGAAAAATGGTGTGCAATAATGAAGTCTTTAGGGAAGAGAATAGTTCTCATTAGGAAGAAACTGATTTGGTGGGTATGGGAAGTGCGGGGATCCTTGGATCACTCACGCAAAAATGAAGTGAATTAGTAGTTGGTGAGCATTATCAACTGCAATCAAAGCGGAAGAAATATGTCATGCTGTGCCCTTTTCATGCAAAAAAATCTTACATGATGTGGATTCTAAGGTATGGACTCTGTATTAGGAATTTTTGCTTTAGAGAATAGATTTCGTTTGATGCTTTAAGCGGCAATGTGCTTGATTTCTTGTTTTTTGCTTTTGGTTCAAAACTTCAGTAAAAATACCTCGTCCCTTCTGTAGTATATTTTTTTTTTAACATAATTAATCCCTTCTATGGTCTTTCTTTTTAGATAAGTGTAACTAATCCCTTGTGTGATGTTTTAACATATCTAGGACATGCTGTTAATGGCTTGATCCCCGATTTATTCTGGGATCCATATATACCTTTTCTTTTTTTACCGTTTTTCAACTTCC
>BRYE01000020.1:9423642-9426142 GCA_030159115.1 Actinidia arguta var. hypoleuca
GTTGTCCCCCAAATCAGTTTTTCTTTGGGTTGAGATGGGTGGTTGCAAAGCACCGATGACTACATTCATAGTCGTGTCATTTGTTCCCCATGACGAAGAATATTACTGTAAGGGGAAAAATTATACAACGACGTAATTTGGCCTTGCTAAAGCATGGACCTCCGTCGAACCACCGCTAGGAAGCAAGCTCGGTGGTCCCTTACGCCGAAGCTCGGTGCAAACACCATTGGGAACTGGCCTTGCTAGGGCGGAGGTCTACGTCGAGCCCTTGCTATAGAGTGAGCTCGTAGGTCCTCTGCGCCGAAGCTCAAAGCAGTCACTACTGAAGACATACTGTCCGAGCAAAGGCCTTCATTACATTCGAGGTACCGCAACTCAGTGAGCTCGGAACAATAATTGTGCCGGAAGCTCAGGCAAGGGACAATGGCCGGCGATATTCCCGAGGGAGGTCAGGGGACAGAGTGTGACTTGCACGTCAGAGTTTCTTCTGACAGCTCCATGCCCAGATGAAGATGCTGGCAGTTGATCATGAGTTGTTAGTCACGCCGTAGGGGCATGGTTGGGAATCCATTTTGTAGTGACAAAGTTGAGTATGGTTGAATATGAAAATATAAATTTTTTAGAACACTTGGGAGACTAGTTTTGAAGTAGAGATTAGAGAGAGAGTGAGATTGGAGTGAAGAAGAATGATGAAAATTTGAGATATTTATAAATTAAAAACTAGCCGTTTTTTTTGATTAAATAGAGGTTGGTTAAGGTTATTTGGAGTCTTAAATAGGTAGGTGAACCGTGAATGCAGTGGGTCAAATTAAAAACTAGTCGTTTTTTTGTATTAAATAGAGATTGGTACCGTTGGTTAGAATCTTAAATAGGTTGGTGAATGCAGTGTACTAATGATATAATCCGAAAATAATGTACAGGGACAAATGAGAGAGAACTCATGCCTTTACTAGGCCATGCCGCCATGTCATCATGGCTATCATTAGTGGAGTTGAAAACTTGAAACTAACCTTACAATTACGTGGAAGACATCTCTTTGCAAAATAAAAAAGGCAAAATAAACCTACTTGGCTATCATAATAGTTTGATTTTTTTTCCAGAGTCCATTTCGTTTAACTAAATTTAATTAAACAATAAAAATAAATCACTTCAGATAATTTTAAAAACTAAATCAGATAAAAAACTCAAGATAAGTTAGACCAAAGAAAGCCTTAAATTTTGTAGGTAGGCCAAACAAGACCTTAGTTTAGAAGCTTCACAGAGAAAAGGACAGTCTGGCAGTTGGCTCTGGTCACATCATTTTACGGTTGAAAACTTGGGATGTGATTAAAAAAAAAAGTTAAAGAGTATTTAAATTCACTAGGTCCACATAGATAGAGTTGTTATAGGAATATTCGGGCTTGGGCCCATTTGGGCATTGGTTCGGGCTCGAGCTCGGGCTCATTCGGGCTCGGGCCCATTCGGGCTTGATTTTAATGAAAAGTCCGAGCCCATTAATTACAGGCTCGGGCTTAGGACCGTTCGGGCTCGGATTGGGCTCAGATTGTACGAAATCGGGCTGGACTCGGGCAACCCACAGGCAGCCCAACCCGTTTGATAGCTGATAGCCCCAAGGGGAAGGAGTCTGCCTCCGCGCCCGAGCCAAAAAGGAAGGCGACCAGGGCTGGTGACACGGCGTACTCGAGAGCCACCCCTTCTTCGAAGCCTAGGGAGGGAAGCTTGCCCAGTCTTGGCACCATCCTTGGGCTTCGGGCTTCCATTATGGGCAACCCCTCCATAGCCGAGAAGATATTACGGAGAGTGATTTCCCACGCGAACAAGGAAAAGGTGGAGAAGTTGACCTTGGATCAGACAACCACCAGACTTTTCCATGCTATTGTCCAAGTATCACCTCAATTTTGCATCTAATTTTTCCTTTGATATTTTATGCTCAGAATGTTCTCAAAAATTTTATTTGTAGTAGGCACTTGTGCTCGGATTTTCCTTGACCGTCCAGAGTAGGGAAGTAGGAGAGGAGGCATCCCTCCAACAAGGTCGAGCAACTTCATTGGAAAGAGAGGTATCTCACCTATAAAAATTTTATGGCAAGCTTAAAAGCAGCTGACCGAGGCTCAATCTCGGGAGCAGGAATCAGCGGACGAGGTCACCAAGTTAAAGGATGATCGAGACGTCATGGCCGACCAACTTGCAAAGTCTGGTATTTTGGTGGTGAAGCTTTGAGAGTCCGTATCCCTAGCAAAAAAGCTCATTATGGATGAATTCAAGTCCTCGTCAAAGTTTTTGAAAGCAGTTGAAGACGCAGCCTCCAAGTATTTTTGGCAAAGAATTTGATTTCTATAAACACGGCAGTTTTGCTGCCATCATCTCGACCTTGCCATTAACTTGGAGGACATGGGTCTTGATCACGACCTGCTCGGCGAGGAAGATAATGGCAATGAGGAAGAAGGGTAGACCGTGAAAAATGGGGAGAAGGAAAAGGGCAGCACTGATCCCCCTCCTT
>BRYE01000020.1:9443642-9446142 GCA_030159115.1 Actinidia arguta var. hypoleuca
GAGGTGGTGGATTTGTTGCGGCGAGATGCTGTATCAGGCGGACGTTATTCTCATTCATGATTCTCATCTACTCGGCCACACCGTGTATCTCGCGGTGGAGCCCCTTTAGATCCGGAACTTAGCTGATTGGCCATTGGATGAACTCTATAATCTAAAGGGCTACTGGCACTTGGTTTAGGTATCAAACGGTTGCGCAAGTGCATAGAAATTTGAGAACTATCGTTTTCACATACGACACCAAATTGTTGTGGTAGAAACATGAGGCGAGCAACTAATAGTCAGAATTGCTCATGTCACCTCGGCACTGGATCTCAGCAACAATTCGGGCGATTTGCACAGACTATGAACAAACGTGATCGGCTGGGGTGAGGCCTTTCAAAACCCCTCTGGCATGGAGATCAAACCAAGGCGAATATAAATTAAGCAGAAAATATGTGATGGTTAAATCTTAATTGTTGAGCGTACATTTTTGCTATGGGGGAGCGGCCTTTATATAGGTGGAGGCTGGATATCCGTGTGAGGATAATCAAGAGTGATTTCCAGATAGCCATGTTTGGGAATTATATCCCTGAAAAGTAAGAGAGATAATAGGAGATTGCCATACGGAGAGCAGCCCGCAATTATAGGAACCGCGATGGACATTGTCTTCCGTTAGAGGCGGAACTCTCGTGGAGACGGACTCTGATCAAGCGAAGTGATCAAGAAGGATTCTTGAGTAAGTAGAGTTTTTGTGGAGATAAAGCCCTCCTGGAGACAGTCTCTGGTCTGGCGATGTAGATAACCTCTCCTGATGGCAATCTAGAGAAAGGCTTGAATACATTGGCGAAGTGATCCCTTGGCGATTACACGATGGGCAACCAAGACTATATCGGTGTTGCGGCGACATGCTCGGCTCACTGTAAATAAGTGATTATTTTACCCACATCATTTTATATTGGTACTGTGAGTTTTTGATCTTACTGTCCAGATATTTATAGCTTGGTATTCGACTGCATTATTTGCTGCGAGTTTACTTATGATCCTCTGTTTTTGTACCTAAACACAAGAGGCTCTTATTTTCCCGCAACCCCATGCCCCCCGCCTTAGTTTCTTCGTTGCCTTAAATTTTAGTGGTGTTAGCCCTTCATTACGTGGGCTTCTTCATTCTCATTTAGGTTGGAGACTTGGGTTATGCATAAGAACTTGGGAATTATGCGGAGTATAGTGGAGCTCCTAACGAGGAAGAGGTTTTGCAATATGCAAGGGTTGTCATCGGTGTAAGATCTCGTCATTATTTCTTGCACTCAAGGATTTTAATTTTTATTTCTTGTGGTTTTTTAACATAACTTCCATTACAGTTAGCGTCTAATATTCTCTATGTTTTTCATTGTGCCAGTGCAAACCACCCCGATGGTCATAAAAGGGCCCTTCTCATAGGAGATGGTATAGCTAATTTCACTTGTGTTGCTGCTACTTTTAATGGAATTATTAGAGCACTAAGGGAAAAGGTAAGGGAAAAGGTAAAGACATGTTGTTTATTAAAAAAAATGTAATATTTTGGATGTAGTTTACCCTTTACATGCTCATACGTACTTCTTCTGGTATTTTAGGAGTCCAAGCTCAAAGCTGCAGGAATGCATATTTATGTGAGAAGGTGTGTCCCTAACTATCAGACTGGTTTGGCAAGGATGCGTGCGCTGGGGGAGGAAATAGGAGTTCTTCTGGAGGTATGAGATAAAAATCTGGGTCTTTTTCAGTATCATACATTAAAAGCACCAATTAATCGTAGTCAAAACCATACTTGGCTGATTTTTGGATACTTCTACAATATACTGGATACTTTGAATGGTCTCTATACTACAAAAATAATTTGAAAATAGAAAAAACACTAAGAATGGTGTTCTCCTCAAGCTGTACGTCACAATCTTTTCATCGTCAAGTTTGATGTTGCTTGGTTGGTAGCTTCTGATCTAGAACACGTTTGAGTAGTTGTGAATGTTGTTGCCTGGTTTTACCATTAACTACTTGATAATGAGATACCTCTTTAATGCAGGTTTATGGACCTGAGGCAGCAATGACTGGAATATGCACGGAAGCAAATGAGTGCGTCATGTCTGAGGCATAATATTCCATCTCAATTTGAACCGTTTTACGAGTCTGATAGAGTGAGTTTTTTTTTTTTCAATTAAACCCCCGGCAAAGGAGACAGACTGGGTTGTTTGATTTATGCAATGCCTGAGTTCTGAGACCAGTTACTGCATGGACACGCTTTTGTTTTTTTGTCAACTTATAAGCCACCATGGAAAGTCTTTCTAATGTATTGTGCTCGTTATATACATGTTTAGAGTCGTCTTGAAATTTCTTGCTACCACGTTTGAGCTACGGATTGGTTGTAAAATTCAATCTCTTGAAACAGTGCACCCAACTCAATAGACTGAGCTTTTCTGATCTAGCTGTGGTTTGTCATACTATTCAATCTATGCCATATTCTAGAGAAGGTATGTTCTGGACATAGTTGTTT
>BRYE01000020.1:9488642-9491142 GCA_030159115.1 Actinidia arguta var. hypoleuca
AAGAAGAAGAAGAAGAAGAAGAAGAAGAAGAAGAGAGTAAATGGAGTAAATGTTGTATTAAATGTGTTGAGCGAAATAAATGAGAGAGACATAAATACCTCCAACGGTTCTAAGGTCTTGTTTGACCAATACCACCAACTCAAAACCACCATGGGCCAAGTGTTTGGTCCACTTTCTCACACAAGCCCAAATCCAATACACCGAAGTCCAATTAATTTTATTGGATCCAATTTATACTAAAAACCATAATGACATACACATATATACACGTGGCATTATGATGCCATATATATGTCCTAATTATTCATATTTATAAAAAAAATGAAACCTTACATATTAAATACAAAAAAAATAAATGAGTGTTTTAGTTTTTTGGTGTGGATCCTGTTGAATCAAGCCACGATTTCGATGATAATAAAACAGTTTATTAGTAGTTAACATGTTTACTAAGTATGCAGCCTATAAGCATTGCGTCCCATAACTCAATTGATCAAAGGAAGTTCCACAAACATTTTCTAACAGAAAGTGTCGACACCTTGTTTTGTGGTGTCGACACCTTTGAGCTCAGAATTTATAATGATAAATCTATTGAAAGTCTCAAATAACTCATGAATCTTAAATAGATCAAAGTGAATAAAGACCATATGAATTCATGAGAAAAATATCGTGAAGGAAGAAAGTCGACTCAACGCTTAAATTATCAAAAAGATGATGGAACACATTCTGGTAAGAAGTGTCGACACCCAGTACAGAAGTGTCGACACCAAATGTCAGTAACCAAAACTAGAGTTCTAAAGGAAGAAGTGTCGACACCAGTATCGACACCAAATGTCAGTAGCCATCTTTAGAAGATTTTTAAAGAAGAAGTGTCGACACCAGTATCGGCACCAAATGTCAGTAGCCAACTTTAGAAGTTTTTAGGGAACAAGTGTCGACACAAGTATCGACACTTAATATCAGTAGCTAAACCCAGAACTCTGAAAAAGGAAGTGTCGACACCAACTCAGCACCAAATGTCAGTAGCTGAAATTAAAAATCTGAAGAAGGGAAGTGTCGACACCAACATCAGCACCAAATGTCAGTAGCTGAAATCAAAAATCTGAAGAAGGAAAGTGTTGACACCAACATCAGCACCAAATGTCAGTAGCTGAAATCAAAAACTTGAAGAAGGGAAGTGTCGACACCAACATCAGCACCAAATGTCAGTAGCTGAAATCAAAAATCTGAAGAAGGGAAGTGTCGACACCAACATCAGCACCAAATGACAGTGGGTAAATCAAGAATCTGGAAACAGGTAGTGTCGACACCAATGTCAGCACCAAAAGTCAGTAGCCAAAGAAAGATTGTCTGAAGTAGAAGTGTCGACACCTAAATCAGCTCCTGGAGACAGTTTTAAACTAAGAACTGAAAGTTTGAAGTGTCGACACCTGTGAAATAATGTGTCGACACATTGAAAGTGTCGACACCATGAAGAAGTGTCGACATCCAATGGGAATATTTTCAAAAGCAGAATTGTCTGGTACAGCATTAAAGGCTTCCCAACTACCACTAATGGTACACTATTCATTCAAGCTATTAAATAAAAGTCTTTAAGGGCATTTACTACACAAGGAATAATTCTAAGCAACTTGATTGATCATCCTACAAGCTTCCAAGTCAAGAATTCTTGAACATCCTCTTTGCTTCCTTGTGCTAGTATTGATTGTGAGATTCCATTCATATCTACTATATTGAGAGAGTTATTGTTCATCTTGAAACACCCTCATACATCCATCCTTGTAAGTTTTGAGTGTAACTTGAACAAAAACACTTGGTGAGAGTTTTTAAGTGTTTCTCTTGTAGAAAGCCAAACACTTAAGAGTTTGAGTGTTTACTCTTGTAAGCAAAACACTAGGAAGTTTAAGTGGAGCTTGGACAAAATCACTTGGTGTAAAAGTGAGTTGGGCACTTGAATAACCAACTCCCACATTGTAGTTGCAGATTACAAATAGTGGAAGAAGATCTTGTAGAGGTCTTGGGAGGACGTAGATCACGGGTTGTGATCGAACCTCGGTAAATCTTGGTGTGCTCTCTCCTATTATTGTTCTTGGTTTATTATTGCATTTCTTATATTAAACTCATTATAGCATTTACGTACATTGTCAATAGAATTAAGTAATAAATTATAAATCACTAATTAAGTTTGAAAAACCCAATTCATCCCCCATATTGGGTTGCTTATTGGGCCAACAAATCCCCCTAAAAAATGATCCAATGGGTTAAAAATATGCACAACTTTAAAAAAAATTATCTATTTGATCACAACTTATGTGGGCCCCACACCTTTAAGGAGAAAAAATAATCTCAGGTGAAATCTCAATCATTTAATTAATTCAAATGAATTTCAACCGTAGATAACGAGAGATAAATTTGAGATTCAAAATGAGTTGTGATATATAAATCGTTGGTGATACCTGATAGCCAATTTGGCAGTGGTATTATTGGATTGTCAATTTTGCTT
>BRYE01000020.1:9498642-9501142 GCA_030159115.1 Actinidia arguta var. hypoleuca
TAGTGAGTTGTTGGCTGAAGAAACTCGTCTCAAGACCTTGGCTGGCAAGGGAATTCTTGCTGTTCCTAATCATTCTGTTTTGGCTGTCCCTTCGAGATCATATTCTAGCAATCAGAATCAGAATCAGAATCGTTCTTTCCAGAAGCGTACAAACAGTGATGAGTGCAACTTTTGCAAGCAAAAAGGTCATTGGAAAGCTCAGTGCCCTAAGTTGTTGAATCAGTCCCCTGTCTCATCTCAGCAGCAACGCAACCATAAGCCTCCACAACACTCGAATACTGTAGCTCTTGTTCCAGAGGTTGCATTGCCGCTAAATCCCAATATGGTTGCTTTTGCAGATCAGTTTCAGAAGTTCCTCTCTACTCAGGCTCAGTCACACCAACCACCATATGCCATGTCTACTACCTCTTCTACAGGTCTGTCCTCATCGGGTCCCTCAGGTATAACTGCATCCCTGTGGATTTTAGATTCTGGTGCCTCTAACCATATGTCACCAGATTCTTCTGTGTTTAGTTCTACCAAATCTTCTTCTCCTGTTTCTGTTGTTACAGCTGATGGATCTCCTATGCCTTTGTCTTTTATTGGTTCTGTTTGCACGCCTACATTGTCTCTTTCTGATGTTTATTGTATTCCATCTCTTAAAATGAATCTTGCTTCAGTTGGTCAGTTGTGTGATTCTGGATTTTCTGTTCATTTTTCTTCCACCTCTTGTTATGTGCAGGATCCACAATCCAAGAAGCTGATTGGGACAGGCCATAGGAAGGGGGGATTATATGTCTTGGATGAGCTGAAAGTGCCCGTTGTTGCTGCTTCCACTCCTGATTTGTCCTCTTTTTGTCTTACTAAAGATTCTTCTAGTTTTTACTTGTGGCATTCTAGACTTGGTCATATTTCGGCCCCCCGTTTAAAATTTTTAGCTTCTAAGGGTTGTTTGGGAAATTTGCATGCTCATGATATTTCCGATTGCAGTGGTTGTAAACTTGCAAAATTTACCGCTTTACCTTTTAATCCCAGTATATCTTTTTCTACTGCACCTTTTCAGTTAATTCATTCTGATGTGTGGGGACCTGCCCCTGTTGTCACTAAAGGAGGGTCCAGATATTATGTATCTTTCATTGATGATTACACTCGATATTGTTGGGTTTATTTCATGAAGCATCGTTCTGAATTTTTTGACATTTACATGGCTTTTAGGGCACTTATTCGTACTCAGCATGATGCAGTTATAAAATGCTTTAGGGCTGATTTGGGCGGGGAATATACTTCCAATGCATTTGAAAGATTACTCTTATCTGATGGTACAGTGCACCAATCTTCTTGTACTGATACTCCAGCTCAAAATGGGGTTGCTGAAAGAAAACATAGACACATTGTAGAGACAGCCCGTTCCCTTTTGCTATCTGCTAATGTTCCTAGTATTTTTTGGGGGGAGGCTGTTCTTACAGCTATACATTTGATCAATCGGATTCCGACAGCTCTTACTGCTGGAATCTCTCCTTATGAAAGGTTGTTTGGTAGTGCTCCTGATTATTCATCCTTGAAAGTCTTTGGTAGCACATGTTTTGTTCTTCGTCCTGAAGCTGAGCGCAATAAGTTGTCTGCTCGATCTGCTGCATGTGTTTTTCTTGGTTATGGTGAGGGAAGAAAGGGTTATCGTTGTTTTGATCCCGTCTCTAACAAATTTTATGTCTCTCGTCATGTTGTATTTATGGAGCATATTCCTTTCTTCTCTATTCCTTTTCCATCTCATACTGTAACTAAGGCTGATCTGATTCATATTGATCCTTTTTCTGATGATGCCGATGATGTTCTAGACTCTACTGTTTCTTCTCCTAACCCATCTCTTTTGCAGCCTTTTCCTATACATTACTCTCGTAGGTCTAACACACCTACTGATGCTCCCCCTTCTGCGGCCACCCAAGAAGCTCCTGAAGTTGTGGATTCGGCACCGCCTTCTGCCAAGCGTATTCGTAAGTCCACTCAATTGCCTGATTTTGACTACTCTTGTTATTCCAGTTCCTTTACCTCTTTCCTGTCTTCTATTCACAATCTTTGTGAGCCTCAGTCATATACAGAGGCTGCTCGTGACCCTCTTTGGCAGCAAGCTATGGATGCGGAACTATCTGCTTTGCATCGCACTGGTACTTGGGATTTGGTGATGCTTCCGCCTGGTAAAAAGGCTATTGGTTCTCGTTGGGTCTATAAAATTAAGACCAACTCTGATGGTTCGGTCGAGCGTTATAAGGCCCGCTTGGTTGCTAAAGGATTTGCTCAACAATATGGCGTGGATTATGAGGAGACCTTTGCTCCTGTTGCAAAGATGACTACTATTCGTGCACTCATTGCAGTGGCTTCTGTTCGTCATTGGCATATTTCTCAATTGGATGTTAAAAATGCCTTCTTGAATGGCGATCTCAAAGAAGAAGTGTATATGGTTCCTCCTCCAGGTGTTGCTCACTCTTCTGGACAGGTTTGCCGACTCAAAAAGGCATTGTATGGT
>BRYE01000020.1:9528642-9533642 GCA_030159115.1 Actinidia arguta var. hypoleuca
GCCTATAATCACGGATTGCTCACCAGATGGCACCCTCATATTAGTCTCCAGATTTTGTTGAGATATCCTCCCATGCTTATCCTTCCGAGGAACTCGCCATGATTCACTGACACGGTTTAGTACTCCGTCTATATAAAGGCCGCTCCCCCACAATAAAAAGGTACGCTCAACACAGGCACCACATACACATTTATTATTGTGCTCGCCCACATTGCCTGTAATATTCTCCTGATCGCCTTGGTCTGATTCATACGCCGGAGGGGTTTTGAGCGGCCTCACCCCGGCCGATTACTTTTGCTCATTGCTGTGCAAGTCGCCTAGCTTTAATCGAGGTCCAGCGCCGAGGCCGAGGAGCAATTCTGATTATTGGTTGCTCTTCTAGATTTTTACCACAACAGTTTGGCGCTGTGTGTGGGAACGAAAGTTCTCTTTACCCTATGCACCTGCGCAGCCAGTTATTATCTAGACCAAGCACCAGCAGCCCTCTAGAGAACTGATCCTATCCAATGGCTAACGCTAGCCAAGCTCCAGATCTAGAGGGCCTTCATCATGAGATACGCGGGATGGCCGAACAGATGAGAATCATGAACGAAAATAACGCCTTCCTCATACAGCACCTCACCACGAATAATCGCTCGCCACCTCCTCCGGCTCCTCGTCGTTCTCATCTATCAAGGAATGAATCTCAAAGTCACCATAGCACCGGGCGAGACAGGCGCCGTCATTCTCCTAGTCCTCGCCCTCGACAAGAGAGGAGCCCAAGAAGCTCATCGTTTGGATCATCATTCAGCAAGACGCCAGGGCCAGAAAGCGAAGGGGTAAGGCGAGGTAGATCTCCTCATCGGATCCATCAGGAACCAGGGCGCCAAGATATATCCACTTCCCAGAATATTAGGGACCTGGACGCCTGCTTGGACGCCATCAACACGGGGACTAGTGCCCCGATAACCATTGACGCTTTGATCAGACAAACTGAACCACCTTTCACCCAAAGAATAATGAGAGTCAAGGTGTCATCCAGATTCAAACTACCTACGCAGCTCGGGATCTACGAGAGCAAAACAGATCATATGGATCACTTGGATTCTTATAAAAACTTGATGCATCTCCAAGGGTACTCGAACGAAGTCATGTGCAAAGCTTTTTCTGCTACACTGAAGGGATCAGCGAGGTCATGATTTCGAAAGTTATCTCCCGGAACCATCGATTCATTTGGTGATCTGAGCAGATTTTTCGTCGCCAATTTCATAAGCTGCAGGGTCAGGCAGAAGAATGCATCTCACATTTTCACTATCCACCAAAAGGAAACAGAGAACCTGAAAGATTATGTGAAACGATTTAACCAGGCCATACTAGAAATTGAAGATCCCAGTGACAAAGTGGTCGTCATGGCAATGATGGAGGGGCTTTGCCCAGGTCCTTTATTTGATTCTTTGTCCAAGAATATTCTGGAGATATTGTCCGTTCTCCAAAGTAAAGCCGATAAATATATCACTCCGGAAGAATTGGCCAAAGCCAAACGAAAGCAAAGAGGAAAGGATGACCATAAGAGAAAAGAGCCTAATACAAGGCGATTTGATTATAGGGACGATGAATAAAGGAGCAAGAAGCCTAATCCAAGGCCCGAGACGAACCAATGATAGGCGACCTTGTACCTCACCTCGCCGCACAGAGCTGGTGTTACCCCCGCTTATTGCTCCTATTGCCCAAGTTCTTACAGAGATCAAGCATGAAGAGTTCGTCAAGTGGCTCTCAAAAATCAAGACTGATCCCCGAAAGAGAAATAAAAACAAATATTGCGAGTTTCACTGAGACCATGGCCATAACACAGAAGACTGCTTTCATCTAAAGGAGCAAATAGCCGACCTCATCAAACGAGGGTATCTAAGAAAGTATGTTTGTGATCACCCTTCCCCCAATTCACCGGAAAGAAGATACGACGACAATCGACCTACTGCTGGAGACATTCAGGTAATACACGGCGGGTTTGGATCGAGAGGAAGTTCGAATTTGTCTAGAAAGAGGCACGCCAGAAGTGCTGACAGGTTGTCCAAAGAAGTTTACAATCTCTCCTCGCCATTGGCCGATATCCACCCACCAATCACCTTCAACAATGATGACCTGAGAGGCCTGCACCTACCTCATGACGACGCCTTGGTCGTTTCAGCCATCATCGCCAATTTTACCATCCAAAGAATTTTGGTCGATAATGGAAGTTCGGCTGACATTCTTTTCATTTCAGCATTCGAAAAGATGAAAATAGGGCTTGATAAATTGTAGCCCTTCCTAACACCTTTGGTAGGATTTGGAGGAAATTTGACTCATCCGCTCGGATGGGTCAAGTTGCCTGTTACTTTGGGGACAGAACCTCGCCAAACTATCATTTGGCAGGACTTCATCGTGGTAGACTGCCTTTCTCCCTACAATGCCATTTTAGGTCGCCCAACTCTAGGGGGAACTAGGGTGATCACCTCAACCTACCACCTGAAAATGAAGTTTCCCACCTCGGCAGGAGTGGGCGAAGTGCGGGACGACCAAAAAGTGGCCAGACAATGTTTTATTTCGGCTATGAAGATCAAAACCTCCCTAGTACCGAATACCCAATAGCAATTACCGATCAACGATGGCGAGATGGATTCTCTAAGGGACAAGGTGGAACAGGTCGTCTTGATGGATCTCCGAGAAATCGAAAACACCAAACCCCTTGAAGAAACTACCCCAATTCCCATACATCCGGAATATCCTGATCGCCACGTTATGATCGGAATAGAGCTTACCAACGAATTGTGCAGTGTTTTAGTGGAATTCTTAAGAAGAAATTTTGATATTTTTGCCTAGTCACAAGGTGACGTCCCGGGTATTGATCCCCAGGTCGCCATGCATAAATTACATACCAATCCAGCAAATCCTCTAGTTCCCCAGAAGAGAAGGAAATTCACCCCCGAGCGGCTCTGAGTTATCGACGAGGAGGTCACCAAACTCATCAGAGCTAAGGTTATCAAGAAAGCCCATTACTCGAAATGGTTAGCCAATGTCGTCGTCGCCCCTAAAAAGGGGAGAAGTGGAGAGTATGCGTTGACTATACTGATCTCAACAAGGCATGCCCAAAAGACAGTTTTTCTCTGCCAAAAATTGATTTAACAGTCGACGCCACATCTAAGCACGAGCTTCTCAACTTCATGGATGCCTTCCCGGGATATCACCAGATCAAGATGTTTCCCCCCGATATAGAAAAAACTTCATTTATCACGGAACGGGGATTATATTGCTACAAGGTCATGCCATTTGGTCTCAAAAATGCTGGGGCTACATATCAAATATTGGTTAACAAGGTGTTCAAAGAGCTGATTGGAAAGACCATGGAAGTATATATAGACGACATGCTCGTCAAGAGCCTCGAAGCCGAAAACCACATCGCCCACCTTGAAGAAGCTTTCAACATTCTGAGGAAACACATGATGATGTTAAATCCTTTCAAATGCATTTTTGGCGTATTATCCAAAAAATTCGTAGGATTCTTGGTAACCAAATGAGGGATTGAAGCAAATCCAGACTAAATTCAGGCTCTACTCAGGATGAACTCACCCAGAAATGTCCATGAGGTTCAGCAGTTAACTGGGCGAATTGTCGCCCTCAACCGTTTTGTTTCCAAATTAGCAGATAGATGTTTACCATTCTTCAAAATCCTAAAGAAAAATTAAAATTTCCAGTGGACAGAAGAATCGGAGGAACCGTTTCAACAGCTCAAAAAGTATTTAGGATCACCTCCTCTGCTTGTGGTTCTGACCACGGGCGAAGAATTGCTCATATACCTCTCCATTTTGCCCACAGCAGTAAGTGTCGTGCTCATCCGAGAGGAGGACCGTGTCCAGAAACCAGTATATTATGTTAGTAAGGTCCTGATGGGTGCCGAGAACAAATACATAATGATTGAGAAGCTCGCCTATGCCTTTCTGATCGCCGCTAGAAAACTTCGCCATTATTTTCAAGCCCATCACATCACCGTGCTGACTGATCAACCGTTAAAACAGATTCTCCAATGACCAGATACCTCAGAGAGACTCCTGAAATGGTCCATTGAGTTGAGTGAATTCCATATTGACTACAAACCAAAGACGGCGATAAAAGTCTAAGCTTTAGCCGACTTCGTGGTTGAATCCACTCACAAGACCGATCTAGAAGTCCTCTCGTAGGCTGAAATTCCAAACTTAGCAAAGAACCTCGACAGCTCGGGGGAAGAGCTTGAGAAATGGAAATTGTTTGTAGATGGGTCTTCCAATCAACACGGATGCGGTGCAGGGCTTGTTCTCCAAACCCTGGCAGGTGAACAGATGGAATATGCTATACGGATTGGGTTTTAAATCACCAACAATTAAGCTGAGTACGAAGCACTCCTCGTCGGATTGTGGGTCGTCACAAGATTGGGAGTCCAGTCAATTGAAGCCTATAGTGATTATCAACTAGTGGCCAACCAAGTTCAGGGATATTACCTTGCCAGGGACATACGGATGGCAGCTTATTTAGATGAAGTCAAATGTTTAGTTCAGAAGAACAAAAAGTTCACCATTCAACAGATCCCCAGAGAAGAAAATAGAAAAGCTGATGCCTTAGCCAATCTTGCTTCAACTTTTGATTTCATATCAGACAGAAATATACCCCTGAAATTTCTGTCCAAACCAAGTATTGAGGTCGCCAAACCCGCCTATACAACAGAGACAAACCTAATGTGAATGGATGAGATTGTCACCTACCTTCAAAACGGCACACTACTAATAGATAAACTTCAAGCTCGCCGAATCCGCTATAGATCTGCAAGGTTCTGCCTGCTTCATAGAATTTTATATAAACGATCTTTCTCTGGTCCTCTACTAAAATGTCTCCGACCTGACCTCTACTAAGATGTCTCCGACCTGACGAAGCCAATATGTGATGAGAAAAATCCACGAGGGCATTTTCTAACCAGAGTGTTGACAAAGCATATACGAGAATTGACAAGTTAA
>BRYE01000020.1:9543642-9546142 GCA_030159115.1 Actinidia arguta var. hypoleuca
CAGGATATATAACTTCCTGGGCAGGAATGAATCTATCCTATGCTGGCAGATGTGAAATGATCAGATCTATTGTTCAGGGAGTAGAATGCTTTTGGCGCTCCAGTTTGCCCATTCCTGCTGGAATAAGGGAGAGACTCATTCGGATGTGTAGAAATTTCTTGTGGGGTGGTCAGTGCTATGTTTCTAAAAAGGCCCTGGTTGCATGGGAATCTATCTGCCTACCTAAAATGGAAGGGGGCTTAGGGTTTAAGAACTTAGAAGCATGGAATCTGGCTTTGCTTTCTAAGAACTTATGGAGCATTCAAACCAAAAAAGATTATTTATGGGTTCAATGGATTCACCAGAATTATCTATGGAATTCCATGATATGGGACTACAATGGTAGGAAGCAAGACTCTGCATTGATGAAACAAATTCTATTCATTAGAGATAAAATTTTGGCAGTGGAAGGATCTATGCAGGCAGTTAAGCAAAGAATGGAGCAGTGGGTCTCAGTTGGAGGATTCTGTTCAAAAACAGCATGTGAATTTTTCAGACCTCGGAGAGGAAGTCTCACTTGACAAAAATTGGTCTGGCATAGTTGCATTACTCCTAAACATTCCTTCATTCTTTGGCCGGGGCTAAAAAACAGATTGCTTACGAGAGACAAGATGCAAGATTTTTCAGAAAATAAGATATGCCCTTTGTGCAATACTATAGATGAATCAATAGATCACCTGTTTTTTCAATGCAATGTGGGTAATCAAGTGTGGGTTCATATCAAACAATGGTTGGGCATTTCTCGAGCCATGAGAACATTGAAGGCTGCTGCAAAGTGGCTCTTTAAGGAGGCTACGGGAATTCAAGCTAGAGCCAAAAGGAGAGGGTTTGCATGCACAGTATACTATATTTGGGAGGCTAGAAATGAGAGGATTTTTTAAAGGAATTACCAAACAACCAAAGGATATCATTAGACACATACAAATTCAGGTGTATAGGGTTATCTATAACCGCTATCCAAACATATCTGGAATATGATGGGTCCTTTCTCAAAAAAAGTCCTTAATCAGGTATTGTTGTTGCAATATAAATCATTAGATAATACCGTGTATTTTAACTTGTGGCTGCTGAGTTTAGAATTGCTTGATCTTGAGATTGGCTCAGCTTTTTGGGCTTATAGCTGTTGTTACTGAGATCTGTAGCTGGTCCTTGTTTGCTGGTCAGGCTTGATTTGCCTGTTCTCATAAAGCTTATTTGCTATGTTTTCACTCTGCTATGTTTTTGGATGTTGTTTTCATCTCCTAACATGTTATGCTGCAATTTCCCTGCTGTATTCTGTGTTGCTAATCCTGGTTCATGCAGTTTGCTGCTACTGCTAGTGGTTGGTTCTGAGTTTATTTTCAGGGACGCCTTAGAGCTCCTGTTGTTGCTTCATGCTGTTTCTGGGTTTGTCCCTGATGTTGTTACAAAGTTTCTGATTCCCAGAGTATTGCTACTGTTGCTGTTGCTGTTGCTGTTGCTGTTACTGTTGCTGCAGGGTCTGTGATCTCAAAGTGCATCAGTGCGGGTGTTGAGTCCTGCTCAGCTCTTCTTTGTTGTTGATCTGCCCAAAAATAGAATGCTCTTTACCGGTAGTGGCCTCAAGCCCTACCAGTAGACCTCATTCTAGTGGCTAAAGCAGGTATTCCTCTTCCGGTTGTTCCACATAGCCCTACCGGTAGTCCTTCTTCCAGATGCTACCTCTGGATTCTCTCTTCCGATTGTTTCCTTGTGCCTTCTGGTTGTTTAGGCTTCCAATTCCTGTTGTTATTGTTGTATTTTCCTTCTCTCTTTCTTTGTGGAACAAAAAATAGTAGGGTCAGTGGGCTCTCTCAAAACCCCCCCCAAAAAAATTAGTAGGTTCAGTGGGCTCTCTCTCAAAGCCCAGAAGTATTTTCTTAGAGCCCAGATCTTTTGTTTCTTGTTATCGTATTTTGTTTTTATTTTTCGTAAAATAAATAAATAAATAAAAATATATAGGGCTTTTTCTAAGCCCAGTCCAGGGGGCTCTAGCTTAGAGCCCAGGTTTGTTATTTCTTGTTCTTGTATTTTGTTATTTTCATTCTTGTTAGTAATAAAAAAAATTGCTTTTTATCTCTGCTCAAAGGCTCACATTCAATTTGGTGCTGATCCTGGGCCTGGATCAGTTTAGGTTTGCTGCAATCTAGTTGTTCCTGTTGTTTGGTTTTGTTGCTGGGTTGCATTTATGTGTCTATCCAAATCCTGAGTTTCGTTGTTGCTGATGTTGGTTGTTTCTCCTTCTACATCTGCTACTGCTGTTGTAGCCTCTGATGAGATGTCCATCCCATCAGGTTTCTGATGTGGCATCTGGTGCTGCTGTTTTGGTTGAAGTTTGGAAAAAGGTTGATCCCCTCCTTTGGGATGTGGTTGCTTCCTTGATGCTGTTGCGGCCCCTAATCGTTCTGCTCCAGCTGCTATTGGATATGTGTTGCATCTTGAGTTTCACTAAGTTAGCCCCATG
>BRYE01000020.1:9563642-9566142 GCA_030159115.1 Actinidia arguta var. hypoleuca
ACACCCCACATATCCTGGCAGACTAAGAAGCACAGATACTTAAGAAGGTGGTGTGTTGGACATTGACACACTCCAGAGTCTCCCCAACGTGTGTGAGACAATCGTCTAAATGTGTCCTTTCTTTTCTTAAGTTTTAGAACCGGAAATGCTTCAAATACTTGGTGGACATACACGTCCCTCACCAAGACACATGAAATGTATTGTGATCCAATGATAAAACAAAAGCAATGTGTAAAATATCTACACACACACGCAACCATCAATTTGTTCCCCTTTAGATTTTTTAATTTTAGGAATTCTAATGTCAGAACTTCCATTTTTCTCTGAAAAAATCTCCTAAAATAGATATTGATCTTTTCTATTCACATTTCTTTTCCAGTATGCAAAATGTGTGTATTATTTCTTCTTATTTTGGGATAACAACATACGAATAGATTTTTAATGTGAAAAATCAAGTAGTAAGTATTTTCATGTTCAGATGTAAAAATTTATTTATTTTTTTGGCATGGCTTGCTATATTGTATCATATTTTTTTAAATGCCGTATCGGCATCTCTGTTTAATATCGTATTCATATCCTATGTCTCTGTATGCTTCTTAGCTGGTAGAAAATTCCTTTTGAGAGTTGTTTTATTATTCTTTTTAAAAATTAGAATGCTTTTGATAATCCTTTTCTTTCTTTTCTTCAAAACCGAAAAGAAGTTTTGTTTCCATTCTCCAAACTATCAATAACAAAAATCATATTTTGCCTTATCCTTTTCCTTCAGTTGGTGCAATTGCAACTCATATAATTTGTTTCTTTAGTTGGCATGACTATGTTGGAGGATTAGCATCAACTTGTCATTTTCCTCTATTGTATTGGTTGGACATGCTCAAGTGATAAGTGACAATGTTGTCCACTAATTGATGGCAATACATTAGTTTAGGCATAGGATATCCTTCTTTGTCAGATCGAGTGGCGAAACGTTTAGATCTTATGTCAATTTCATCGTACAAAACAGAGAGGTGTCACCCCTTATATACTATTTTAGAAAAGTTGCCATGGACAACAAATCAAGGGAGCCTTTTTATGATAAGGGTTTCCTGTTTTAATGTCTAGGTTCAGATAATGTTGGCAATTTTTGTATGACAAAGCTTGATAGATTAGATCCAATGTTTAAGAGTGCTAGGGCTGAAGATGTGGACTAGAAGATAAAGTCATTGCTTCATTACACTCTCGAGTATAATTGTATTGCACGAAGAATTATGGAGGGGACATTGGGCCTAGGCCTATACCTACTATTAGCCGTTTCTATTGGCGTAGGCCGAAGAGGGCTTGCCCGGTTTCATTGTGGTTAGATAGTGGACTGCCTACTGGACCTCATTAGTGGTAGCCCATTGGACCTATTTTATTTAATAGTATTTTTATTTAGTGTTTTTATTTATTTGGTTATTATTTTAGGGTTTATTTTATTTTATTCTCTTTTCTCTATTTAAAGAGAACTTTATTCCAATTTGGGGACAAATGATTTTGAATTGAAAAAAACCCTAGTTTCTTCCCTCTTTCTTATGAGATTCTAGTGTGAAGCCAAACTTCTCCCTCCCCTTCTCTATTTATTTATCTATTCACTACTATTTGCTTAGATTGATTCCTGTGTGGTATCAAATTTGGTATCAGAGTCTAACTTCAATCCATCTCCCTCCATTGTTCCGACGATCAAGCTCTATGGATCTAAAAAGAGAAACCCCGTCCAACAAACCCTATTGACGTCGATTGACCAAGGCGTGACTTCCGCATAGTTCGATCGACTCTGTTGGATTTCCATCAGGGATCAGCTCTGTCGGACCTCCCTCAGGGTTCAATCGACTTTGTCAAGTCTTCTTCAAGATCCGATTGAGTTTGTCGTTGTGGATGGTGGGTTCAATTGAACCAGTCACAATACTTTCTAGGCTCGATTGAGTCTGCTACAGCGTCTTCTAGGCTCAATTTGAACCAATCACATGCTTGTTGGACTCGATTGAACCTGTTGATGGGGTTTCTTGAAGTTTCTAGGTTTGATTGAGCCAGTTACCTTGTTTCCAGGAGTCGATTTGATTTGTTGGTAACTCGCCAACATCGATTGGGTCTGCCGAACCCTTATCAACAGCATATCTGCACGTATTCAGCCGTCTCCAACTTAAAAGGTTCTGGACTCTATTATTTTTGGTAATACAATTCTAAATACGGTATCATAATGTTCATAGGTGCTTGATCTCCATAATTATCCTAAAAAAAATATCCCCTAATTTCTGTTTCGCATCATTGATTACATTGTAGCATTTTTGGACTGAGATCTTTAATTGCATCATATTTTAATATTAATTGTGGAGTTTTTCCAGTATTAGGAAACTCATTACCTGCTACAAGTTCACATTTCTTTACATTGGACACTAGTACTACTCATGTACAATTTATTGCGATGGATACATGCTCAGTTTCCTTTTGCCACTTTGTAATTTCTTCGTGAGTTCACTTTATTTTA
>BRYE01000020.1:9598642-9601142 GCA_030159115.1 Actinidia arguta var. hypoleuca
ATGCCACTTAATACTCCGAGAATACATAATTTTTCAATATAATATCTCACCAAATTATTTTACCTATACCTTACAGTTTTTCAAAATACATGAAAAACTATATTGCATGAGAAACCAAATCCATTTTTTTCTTTTCCAACTTTTCCCTAAACCTCTTTTTAACTACTTTTGATCAAACAAAACTATTTCTAATACTTTTTTCTAAAAAAAAATATCATCAAATATGAGTACAAACATAACCATTTAAAATTTAATTAAGAATTTGTTTCATCTTTCATTTTAGCCCTCCTATAATTTCATACAATTTTGAAGAAAGCATTGGAGCCTTCTTTTAGAGTTATATTATTATCTAATTAAAATTTGATACATAAATTGATAAATAGATTGAAGATGCTTCACATATGGTAGTTCTATTTTTATCCCATGTTGCACAAATTTCAACTCCTAGGAAAAAAAATAGGGTGAAATACACTGATCTTCCCTGATATTTCAAGTTAATACACAAAGCATCTTTGACGTTTGAAAATTTTTAATGAGCTCCCATGAGGTTTGAAACTTGTAACAGATTCTCCCCAATTTACACTGACCACCTCTGAGGTTTTGGGTTAATACACAAAGTACTCTTGACGTCAATCATTCGTTAGCAAGATTAATTATCTATCCATGACATCAGTTGAATAGTGATTGAAATACCATATATGCCATTCTTTCTAACAAAGTTACTATATGGGTCCACAAGAATATTAATTGAACAACAACAACAACAACAACAAATAGTATTTTAGACATAAGGGATTTTAATTTAAGCATATGGACAATACGTGATCGATTTTCATCACTATTTCAAACAGATTAGTAACAAAAGAGTGTAAATAATACAATTAAATAATTAATGGGTCAATATGATTCACTTTTTGGTAATTCAGTCAATATTATTGTGGGGATATAGTAACTTTGTCAAAAAGTATGGCATATATGATATTCCAATCATTATTCAGCTGACGTCATGAATGGACAATCATTATTGCTAACGGACGATTGACGTCAAGAGTGCTTTGTGTATTAATCCGGAACCTCAGGAGTAGTCAGTGTAAAATAGAAAAAATCTGTTTTAAGTTTCAAACCTCAGGAGTGGTCATTATAATTTCTCAAACGTCAAGAGTGATTTGTATATGAAGATAAAACCTCAAGGGAGATCAGTGTAATTTACCCAAAAAATAATTACATAGTTAAAAATTTTTGATTAATAATGCAAAAAAATCAAAATCTTATTTGGAAAAAATTACAAAATAAACCTCTAGTGTTAGACTTTGCTAACAAATGAAACGCCTCATTTTTAATTTAAATAAATTAAATCCTAAACCTTTTAACTTGACATAATTTGAATCATTCGGCAGTGTTCATTCGTTTAGCTGGGTAGGAACAATTAATTGGTTCCGGAAAAAATAATTAAAAAAAATGAGATCGCATGAACTGTGGTACTTTTAAAAGTTTTACTCCTTGTAATTAAGACATTTTATTCAAGTAATATCTAGGGAGAGAGAAGTTGAGTAAAGTAAGAGAGAGAAAGAATACTTGCATCGCACTGCCAACACAGCTAACGCTGCATACCTGAATCGCCGCCCACTACCGTCTGTAAAACATAGACGCCCCCATAGCCCACCTATAGTATTGCAAAACACTGCCATCTGCTAGAACTGTTGTTCATTTTTTGATTTTAGCAAAACCCATTTTAGCCTTCTGTCGTTTGCTAGTATCATTGCCATCATCGCGCACTAGAACTGTTGTCCACCCTCCAATCCCTGTAAAACCCAATCTTAGTCCAACCCATCTCAGCCTACCGTTGTCTACTAGTATCACCGCCTACTGCCGTGCACTAGAATTGTTGTCCACCATTCGATTTAAGAAACTCCCTGTTAGCAAACCAAAAACATGCCCAAGCCCATCCACCACTGTCATCTCAAAACAACCCCAGCTTTATCCGCCCCTTGGATCCCTTCAGTATCCGCAAACGCCACCACTAACAAATGCCACCCTCCACCTCCACCAAAACCCATCTCAACACCATTTTCTCTCCTTTTCTACCAAAGCCACCTCCACTAACAAACAGCCTAACACTACCACTTCACAATCCCAAAATTGTCATCACTTAACCCCCATTTTAGCAAATCCTCAACCAAAACCCTAAATTAGCCTCCATTCCCTCAATTGACCACTCTCGTTACCACCAAAATCGCCACTCCACCTCTGACACACCCCAACCACGAACAACTTCTCCCTTCATCTCCCTATGCCTCCCACCCCAGACTTATCCGGTTGGCATTGTTTTTGATTCATATACTTCAAGGGGGTAAAGCGAGTGAATTTTAACACTAGAGGTGAAACTCGGAAATAGGTAATAGTTGAGAATGTTTACTATAAATTATCCTAAAAATTAAATTAAGTGTCTCGTACCAAACGAAATTTTTAGCCTTCCAGGAAAGGCAGGAATCCTTCTCCG
>BRYE01000020.1:9611142-9616142 GCA_030159115.1 Actinidia arguta var. hypoleuca
GATTGCCTATTTTGAATGATATCAAGATAAAGAAATCTAATTTTTTTTTCAAGAGGATAGGACTAAGGGACACTTTGAAGTCCCCAAAGTGCTCGATTCTCGAACATTCCACCGGTTCTTCGCCCTTGGCCGTGTTGAAATGTCTCTAGTGGCAAGGACAATAAGTTTGGAGATGGCACAGTTGCTTCTTCGGGCGACGCGGGTGAGTCCCGCTCTTTCAGAGATGAACACCCCGACGTGACAACCCTCAAGCTGAATCTGTAGAATATATAGGTACTATCAAGAAAGAGACAAGAAGGATCTTGCCTCATATTCCTAATTTAACCCTGCTAAGGTGGTCATGGGAAAAAGTCCGAGATCCTAACTTGAGTTTTATACCAAGTAATTTGAGCTCAAGCTTGGATTCTAAGTTGGAGTCCTGGTCAGACTCAAGGCTGCCTACCGAACTTAGATCGAATGGTAGTCTCTTTAATCTTCTGAAGTGTTTCACCTCTTTCATGTACTGATGTCTATTTTTATTTTGTAGCTATGTCAAAGAGAATCAGTTTGGTGAAGCTCACCAAAAAGGTGGAGGAAAAGAAAGAGACCATGGCTGCCACTTTTTCCACCATAAGCGTGGTGATCAAAGACCAGGATAGCTCCAAACCTGCCCCATATTCCACCAAAGGTGTGGTGATCCGGGAGAAACAGCCTAGGGAAGAAGCTCCTGATACCTCACCCATCAAAAAGGGCGAGGTCGATGATTCGAAGGGAAAGGAAAAAGAGATGTCGATGCCTGATGCCAAGAAGGCCAAATCCACCAAGATGGCGAGCGGACCTACTCGCCTACCAACCCCCGGAGAGGGCACCTCGGCCAAACCAAGTCATCTATTGGGACCCGAGGCCTCAGTGATGGCGAGTGCTTCTGCGGTCGAGAAGATTCTGGCGGGGGTGGTGCTTTTTGCTGATAGAGAGAAGGTAAAAAAACTTAGCTTGGATTAGGTGGTTACTAAATTTCTCCACTTTATTGGCTAGGTATCCACCTATTTTCATCCTTAGCTCTTGTTTTTTTGTATCTCCATTTATTTAAGGTGCTCGTGAAATCTTTTTTGTAGTAGGAAGTCGTGTTAGGGTCCTCCCTCGCCGCCTGAAGTAGGGATAGAGATCACGACGCCATCTTTTAGAATGCCCGAGTTGACTCAGTCAAACTTGAAATGGTCCGTGCTCAAAATCGGGCCATAGAGGCAAAGAAACTTTTGAACGAATCTGTGGAGCAGGCGAATGCTGCCGAGGCCGAGTTGAAAAAGCAATCCGAAGACATGGCAAAGTTGGAAAAGGTGGTGGCTGAGGTCAAGGTTCAAAATTAGCAATTTACGGAAGAGAGAGATGCAGCTGTGGACAAGTTGGCGAAGTCAGAGATGCTGATTGCTGAACTAAAGGACCGAGAAGCTCACTTCAAGATGCTTGCCATTGCGAAATTCAAATCCTCAAGTGACTTCTAAGAAGCAGTCGAGAATGCTGCCTCTAAGTATTTTGGTGAGGGATTTAACTTCTGTAAAAGACAATTAGCTGTCCATCACCCCAACCTCGGCATTGATCTTGAAGCCATGGACAAGGAACATGAGCTGCTCGAGAAGGAGGAGAGAGAAGCTCTCGAGAAGCTGAGGAGAAGGAAGAAGTCCGGGAGGACGAGCAAGAGAAGGGCGAGGATAATATTAGGCCTCTCTCTCCTTGAACACTTATAAAATTTTTATAAAATTTTCTATCCCTATAATGGCATTCTGTAATACTTGCCTCCTTATAGTTTTCAATGAATTCTTTTCTCACGTGGTCTACTTTTTATAGCTGATTTTCAATTTATGATTTGAAGTTTGACGATTTTAATCACTAGCAAAATGGATTTGGTGATCATAATTGATTGGTGTATATTAAGTTCGTATATCTTTATAAGGCAGATGTTAATTCACTTGACTTGGCGAATATTAATAAGGTAAACTTCAAACTTAATTATGGCGGAACATGATTAAAAGGCAATATGAATTCTCTTTACCTTATGTGAAATTTAAATGTCATTATGGCGAAATATTCAAGCAGTCAACTATGGCGATCAAGACGCCTTATCATTTCGTAATGAATGGGTGTTCTTGATAATGGCGACATCCACAATGGAGATCAAGATGCCTTATCATTTTGTAATGAATGGGAGTTTTTGATAATAGCGATATCCATAATGGCGATCAAAATGTCTTATCGTAATGAATGTGCGTTCTTGATAATGGCGACATTCACAATGGCAAACAAGACGCCTTATCATATCGCAATGAATGCGCGTTCTTGATAATGGCGACATAAATTTTTGACAATAAAATCAATGGAGAAATTTTATTAAATACCATAAAGACAGACAATCATGACAAAAGTTAACCATACAAATGTAACTTTTGGCGATGTCAATTTTGCTAGGCAATCTCGTTCTCATGGCTACCAGACGCATTACTGGTAATATTTTTTTCAAGTGTTCGGCATTCCACAGGTGAGGAAGGTTTTTCCCATTCATGTCTTCCAGCTAATAAGTTTTTAGTCTAGATACTTTGACAACTCTGTAGAGGCCTTTCTAAGTAGGACCGAGCTTCCCTGCATTTAGTTTCTTTGTAGATAAAGTACCTTTTCCTAGGACTAGGTTGCCTAGAAGGAAAGATCTGTGCTTGACTCTTTGATTGTAGTATTTGGCGACCTGGTACTTGTAAGTTGCTAGACGTATCTCAGCCTGCTCTCTCTTTTCGTCGAGTAGGTCAAGATTGAGTCCCAACTTAATTTTATTAATTTCTTTGTTAAAATTTGAAGTTCTGAAGCTCGGCATTCCTATTTATTCCGGTATAACAAATTATGTCTTATATACCATAGAAAACGGCGTCTCGCTAGTAAGAATTCTGCTCGTCGTATGGTATGCCCAAAGTATGCTCAGTAAGTTTTCCATTCATTCACCTTTGGATTTTTCCAATCTCATCTTCAAATTCCTTAGGATTGTCCTATTGATGACTTCTGCTTGGCCATTTGCTTGAGGATGACCAAGCAAAGAAAAATAGTGGGAGATGGAAAAGTCTGAGCAGAATTTCTTGAATTCATCATTGTTAAATTGCTTGGCGTTGTTTGAGACGATAACCTTGGGAATTCCGAACTGACATACGATGCTCTTCAACATGAAATTCCTGGTATTTCTTTCTGTGATCTTGGCAAGAGGTTCGGCTTCTATCCACTTTGTGAAGTAGTCGATGGCGATGATCAAGAACTTCCTTTGTAATGGAGCTTGAGGTAAGGGTCCAAGTATGTCTACACCCCACTGAACAAATGGCCATAGACTGGTCATTGAGACTATTTCGGTGTGAGGGAGATGACTCACCAGGGAAAACTATTGGTATTTATCATATTTTTTGTATACGTTGCCGCATCTCATTCCATTTGTGACCAGAAATAACCTTACCGAATTGTTTTCCCCACTAGCGATCTCGCCCCTGAATGATTTCTATGCCTTCATGAATTTCTCTCAGTACATATTCCCCTACTTCAGGTCAGAGACACCTTAGGAGAGACCCTAAAAAGGATCTTTTATACAATGTTCCATGGAAAAGGCAAAACCTTGTAGATTTGTATTGGATTCGACGAGCTTGGAGTGTGTCCGAAGGCAGCGTGCCATTCTGGAGTTATGCGATAATGTCATCCATCCAAGTCGGGGCATGCTTCTATCTAAAAGACTATTCTGGCGACCTCAATGCTTGGGTTTAGTAAAAACTCAAGGGGTATACTCCTGTCTGAGACAAAATCAAATGTTGATGCGAGGTTGGCTAGAGCATCAGACTTTTTATTCTCTTCTCTCGGAATTTGGAAAATTTTAAAGTCTTTGATCTTTCCGAACATATTCTTCACTTCGTCTAAGTAGGCCAACATCCTTGTATCTTTGGCGAGGTAGTCCCCTTAGACTTGGTTCACCACAAGTTGAAAATCATGAAGGCATCCAGGGAATTTACTCCCAATTTCATTGCAACTCTGAGTCCGGCAAGGAGAACTTCATATTCAACGTCATTGTTGGTGGCTTTAAATTCCATACGAATGGTGTATTCCAACTACTTGTTTGACAGAGCCTGGAAGACCAGTCCTGCACCATAGCCGTGCTAGTTTAATGACCCATTTATGAACAACTTCCATTTGGCAAGGTCTTCATTGGGTTTCTGTTCTGGTTTTTGTCCTGTCTCCATTTCGGGTAGACTTTCAAGTTTTGGGGGCGTCATATGTGAACTCGGCCACAAAATCAGCCAAGACCTGAGCTTTGATCGCCATTTTTAGTCTATACTCAATGTGGAACTTGCTTAGCTCAATGGACCATTTGAGGAGCCTTCTCGAGATGTCAAGTTGCTAGAAAATTTACTTCAAGGGTTAATCAATCAACACAACAATAAGATGCGCCTGAAAGTAGTGGCAAAGTTTTTTAGCGGCGATCAAGTTGGCATAGGCGAGCTTTTTCAATTTTCAAATACCTGGTTTCGGCTCCCATTAGGACTTTGCTTATATAATATACTAGTTTTTATATTTTGTCCTCTTCTTGGATAAGCACCACACTTATTGCTGTTGGCAAAACAGAAAGGTATACGTTGAGCTCCTCGCCCGTAATGGATACTATAAGCAAAGGAGGTGAGTCAAGATACTTTTTCAGTTGTGAATGTCGCCTCAAATTCATCATTCCACTGGAAAACTTGATTTTTCCTCAAGATCTTGAAAAATGGTAGGCATATATCAACTGATTTGGAGATGAATCTATTAAGGACAGCTACTCGTCTAGTCAATTGTTGTACCTCATGAATGTTTCTAAGTGAGCTCACTACAAGTAGGGCTTGCATCTAGTCTGGGCTTACCTTGATCCCTCGTTCGGTCACTAAAAACCCGAGGAACTTACTCGAGGAGATGCCATAAATGCACTTGGAAGGATTTAGCATCATTCGGTGCTTCCGCAAGACTCTGAATGCCTC
>BRYE01000020.1:9631142-9633642 GCA_030159115.1 Actinidia arguta var. hypoleuca
ATAGGCGAGTGAGCTCCAGCTACGGGCGAGGAATGATTGTAGACTTCTTCCTCCACTCGTACACTAGTGCTCCTAACGTGCCTTTTTACAGATGAGCTCAAACATTCTCCTGATCCAAACCCCCCATGGATCACTTATATGTCCCCTGTAGTTGGCCTGTTGTCGCCATATCTCCTTTTTAGTGAGCCGGGAGGTGGGTGATCTGAAATATACTTCCTTAGATACCCCTTATTGATAAGGTCGGTTATCTGTTCTTTCAATTGAAAACAATCCTTAGTGTTGTGCCCGTGATCTTGGTGGAACTCACAATATTTGTTCTTATTCTTTTTTTGAGGATTGGTCTTGATTTTTCAGGTCATTTGATGAATTTTCGTGCTTGATCTCCGTGAGCACCTAGGCAATGAGAGCGTTGAGATGGGGTAATATCAACTCAGGGCAGCAAGGTGGAGTACGAGGACACTTGTCATTGGTCTGTCGCCTTGAATCTCGGTCTAGCATTTTGTTCCTTGCCTCGTCCCTGTATTCCATTCGCATGGTATCAAGTTCCTTCCTCTTGTCATCCCTTCCTCGCTTTCTCCGTTTAGCCTCGGCCAATTCCTCCGCGGCAATATACTTGTCTGTCTTGCTTTGGAGAGTCGACAACATTTCAGGGATGTTCTTCAAGAGAGAATCAAACAATGGTCTTGGGTGAAGTCCCTTCATCATGGCCATCACCACCACCTTATCACTGAGATCTTCCACTTATAGAATAGCCTGGTTGAACCACTTCACATAATCCTTCAAGCTTTCGATCTCTTTCTAGTGAACTGTGAAGAGGTGATATGCGTTTTCTGTCTGACCCGATAACTCACGAAATTGGGGATAAACAGCCTGCTTAGGTCGTCAAACGAGTCAATGGTTCTTGGAGACAATTTTTTGAACCATGACCTTGCCAATCCCTTTAAGGTTGCAGAGAAGGCTTTACACATTACCTCGCTAGAATATCCCTAGAGTGCCATTAGTTTTTTGTATGAATCCAAATGGTCCATGGGATCCGTCTTCCCCTCATAGATCCCAAGCTGAGTAGGCAACTTAAATTTGGAGGAGACTCTGGTCTTCATCATTTTTTATGTGAACGTAGATTCAGTCTGTTTGATCAAAGCATGCACGGTCACTAGCACACTCGCACATGTATTGATGGCGTCAATACGGGCGTAGAGGTCCCTGATCCTCTTAGTGGTGGATCTATCTCGACGTCCGGGCACTCAGTCATTGCGGCGAGGAGACCTCCCCCTCCTTATGATGTCCTCCCCTTCTACTCTAGTAGTTTTGCTAGATGATCGGGACTCTGACGAGGAGGAAGAACTTTCTCATTTGGGACGAAGACTTGGTGATCGATGTCGTCGGTTTCTGTTTGAATGTGCCCGGCCTGTACTTCAATAGCTTTGGGATTTATCGTCGCCCGAATGTTGAGAGTGACGAGATCGTTGAACTTCTATATTAGGCTGGCGTTGTTTTCGTTCATGACCCTTATCTGCTCTGCTATACCATGCATCTCACGGTGGAGACCCTTTAGATCAGGAGTCTGGCTAGTGTTAGCCATTGGATGAGATCTGTAATCTAAAGGGTTGCTTGCACTTGGTCTAGGTGCCAAACAACTGCGCAGGTGCATAGAATGCTGAAAATTGTCGTTCCCACAGATGGCGCAAAACTGTTGTGGTATAAAATTGGGGCGAACAACCAACAATCAATATTGCTTTATTTACCTCGGTATTGAACATTGGCAACAAGTGGGCGACTTGCACAACAGTGAACAAATGTTACCAGCTAGGGTGAGGCCACTCAAAACCCTTCTGGCGTGCGAATCAGACCAAAGTGAGAATAAACTGAGTAATGAAAAATCAAAGTTGTATGTGTGTCAGAATTGAATTGTACATTTTTAATATGGGAGAGTGATCCTTTGATAGTTAGAGAATAGAGAACCGTGTAAGGAAAGTGCGGCGTGAATTTCGGACGGCCAACTATGGAAGTATATCCCGGAGATATTAGAGTAAACATAGGAGACTGCCATATAGAGAATATCCCCCAATTATAGGGATTATGAAGTAGAATAATTCCACCTGATGACGGAGTCTTTGAATAGGCGAAGTGATCGACCTCGCCTACTGGTGTGTTCATAGATATTGGCAGAGTGAGCAACTGGGGTGACGACGCGGCTGGCGATCTGAACATTATATGGCAAGATAAATAGCTTGTATAAAAAGTTATAAATTTATCCCACATCATAAGTAAACATCCTTAATCGACAGTACACGTGTATAAACAGGTGGTTTTTACTTATCACTGAAAACAGGTGGTTTTGACTTATCATTGAACCACGCTTCGGCTTTTCCAATACCAGCTCCCCCCTACCCCAACCCACCATGCCATCTTATGAGTGCTTGCTTTACCAATCATCATATATTATCATGAGATTTATATTTTTATTGCCCGCTAAAACAGAGGAAAGAAAGTAACTGCA
>BRYE01000020.1:9668642-9671142 GCA_030159115.1 Actinidia arguta var. hypoleuca
TAAGGTGAAGGAGAGACACCAATCTCCAACAAGGCTGCTCAGCTGATTGAGAAGAGCACTGAGCAGGGAGATGTCACAGAGTTTCCTGGGGCTGTTGGTCAATCCGCAACATCAGGGACAGATGAGTGGGAGAAGAGCCTACAAGGATGGATCCTAAAGCAATCAAAGCACTCCAAAGCCAAATCTGGAGTCACTGCGGAAGGCAATGGTTCTGGGCCATCCAAAGCTTTGTCTAGTATTCCAGAGATCCCAGAGATTGAGGACTCCCCTGAGTCCATCCCAGAGCAGATGGGGGAAGCAGTGCTCACACAGCAGCCCAATCAAACAGCCAGAGTTGGCCCAAGAACCAAGCACCAACAGGCTCCCAAAGTCCAGAATGAAACCACAGCAGTGGGTAGTGTGAAGAAAGGAACTACTCAGATCATTAGAAGGCCAGTCTCGGTCTCCACTGCTACAAACCCCCCAGACAAATCCTTCTCCTCGAACCTCACCTCCTCCTTTGTTTAACGGGAGGAAGAGAAGAAAAAGAAGGGAAAAGGGAATCAGGGGAGGGAGGGGAACCCAACCTCACTGGCGGAATTTTGTGCAGATATGGAAGGGGTCTCCCCTATTCCTATTAATCAATGATCATTTCCTCTTGGAACATCAGGGGCCACAATATGCCTCTGAAACAGAATGGAATTTTGAAGTATCTAAGGAGGAACAGGGTGTCGGTTATGGGGCTTTTGGAAACTAAGCTTTCTCACCAATCTTTGAGTGAGATGGCTAAGAAAAAGCTTAGGGGTTGGAGGGTGGCAAACAACTTCAGCCAACATCTGAATGGAAAGATCCTGATAATTTGGAAAGAGGATGTAGTGCACCTGGAAATTGAAGAGGAGACTGACCAGGCTATCCATTGCCTGGCCACTTGTAAGTCCTCAGACACTTCCTTCTCTATTAGTTTCGTTTATGCATACAATACTATTGTGGGGAGGAGACCTCTGTGGGAAAACTTGCGCAGGTATCACTCCAATTCCCGGAACCCCTGGATCCTTCTAGGGGATTTTAATAATGTGTTTAGTAATGAAGAAAGGGTCAATGGGGCCCCAGTTACAACATATGAAACCAGGGACTTCAAAGAGTGTTGTTACGATCTTGGGCTCACTGATTTACGATCCACTGGGGTCTTCTATACATGGTCAAATAACTCCATTTGGTGCAAGTTGGACCGAGCCATGGTAAACAACACCTGGATCCAGAAGGGCTTTTCAGCCCAAGCTCGCTTTGACCTCCCTGGGAAGTTTTCTAACCACTCGCCTTGCACTGTCTCCTTTCTGGGGGAAAATGAGAGGGGAGCCACTCCCTTTAAATTTTTCAACATGTGGGCAAATCATGAAAATTTCTTAGACTTGGTGAGTAATTCTTGGAGAATGCAAATTAGGGGTTAAACCATGTTCAGGTTCTGTAGGAAGCCTTCTTTAAATTTTTCAACATGTGGGCAAATCATGAAAATTTCTTAGACTTGGTGAGTAATTCTTGGAGAATGCAAATATGGGGTTAAACCATGTTCAGGTTCTGTAGGAAGCTTAAGGCTCTGAAAGGCCCTCTTCAAAGTCTGAACAAGCAGCACTTCACCCACATCTCAGCCAGAGCCATGGCAGCAGAGGAAGATTTGGTTCAAGCTCAACAGCAGCTGTATGACAACCAATCAGATCCTCAACTCCAGATTGCAGTCCCGGAGCTCAGAGCAAAGGCCCTCAAGTTGGCTGCAGCAGAGTTGAGCTATTGCTCACAACTGGCTAAGGCCAAGTTTTTGAAGAATAGCGATAAGGGTACCAAATTCTTCCACAATCTGATTAAAAGTAAAAGAGCCAGGAGCTGCATTTCCTCAATCACCCTGGAGAATGGGACCAGAACTCAGTCTAGCAGTCAAGTAAGTGAGGCTTTTGTGCAATATTACATTGATCTCCTGGGAACCAAAGGGCAATGCAGCAGGCTTAATAGGAGCATAGTATCCAGAGGGAAAATCCTAGATTCATGGCAAGCAGCCAATCTCACTCGATCTGTCTCAGATGAAGAAATCAGAGCTGCCCTCTTTAGCATTGGGGAAGATCCCCCAGGGCCAGATGGCTTCTCATCATGTTTCTTCAAAAGATCATGGGACATAGTGGGCAGAGACTTCACAGCAGCTGTGAAGGAGTTCTTTTCTTCTGGCCAAATCCTTAAACAAATAAATCATTCAGTTCTGGCCCTGATCCCTAAAGTCAAGAATGCAGAAAGACTTCAAGATTTCTGGCCTATAGCATGCTGCAATGTAATCTACAAGGTCATATCAAAAATAATTGCCTTGAGGCTGGCCCCTGTCCTTATAAACCTGGTAGATCTAGCTCAGGTGGCCTTCGTTCAGAATAGGAAAATGGTAGAAAACATCTTTTTGCTGCAGGAGCTCCTAAGGCAATACGGGCGCAAAAGATCTTCCCCACGCTGTATCTTAAATGTGGATCTCAGAAAGGCATTTGAC
>BRYE01000020.1:9678642-9681142 GCA_030159115.1 Actinidia arguta var. hypoleuca
TTTTGTAATGTGTTATTCTGATGGTTTGAATTTGGGAGAGGAAGGGCTTTTCAAGAAGAATGATTTTCGAAAGGGTCGTGTGAACAACCCCTTCCGAAATTTAAAACGGTTTGCAAGAGATAATATTCAAAATTTAAGATTTTTGATTCGCATTTGTATGCCCACCATTACATGGGCATACGAATTGCTCTTGGTAGATCTGCCTATGCCACCGAGGCATAAAAATTATATATTTATATATAAGAAGCATCCACATCCACGTCAGGGCCATTAAATTTGAGCTAAATTATTAATTCTATTTTAGTTAATCACTTTTTTTTAACATTTCTATTCTAATTATATTCCATTAGCATATTATTTCTTTACTATTTATTCATTCTATTGTCAATTTTTTTTCTACCGTTGTATTTTTAAAAATGGTCATAGTATTCAAACGATGATATTTTTTAAAAATATATTTATAAAGCGGTTATACTTTTTTTTAATTTATATATTTTTAATTGAACGTTATACAAATGGAACGACCAAATTTAAGAAGTTAGTTAATATAATTCGAAGTGCAATGATCTAAAAAACTTGTGAATGGTACTTAGTCAAGTCATATTTGACTAGGCACTATAACAAATTTATTTGTTTAGACTAGTTTAACTAATCTATGTGAACTATTTTATGAGTTTTCATTAGCTAAATTAGTCAAAAGTGTATTTTAACCAACTTGCTGTGGATCGATGCTCTAAGGGGACAATTATTCATGATTAGCAATGTTGTTTGGGGTGATGATATTTTTAGTTCTTTTCGTTTTTAAGTGTTATTTTTTATTTTTAGTGAAATTTTTTTATTTGATCAAAAATTTATAATTTTTTGGTTTCTTTCGATGAGAGGAATCCAACAATATAAATATTTTTATCGAATTTGAAAAATAAATTCACTAAAAATAAAAAAATTATTTTCATATAATTTTTTGGGGTATAAGTGTTTCTTTCCATCTTTAGTGAATTATTTTCTAAATTAAATATATTTTTTTATATTTTTAGATTACTCTCGTTAAGGAGAACCAAAAACTAAAAATTTTGAGCAAATGATAATAAAAAATCACTAAAAGACAAAACAACTCAAAAAAAAAAAGGATTTATAAAAACTTACTCCAAACTTGATGTAAATCCACATATATATTATTTTTAAAGTTTCGGGTTCAAATTAAAAAATTATTGCCTTAAGAATTTTTACACACCTCTTTTATTCAATTGTATTCTATTTTTTATTTTAATTAAAGTGAATTTATTTAAATATTCACTTTTATTCAAATATTTTTTATGCATAAAAAAATATTTTGATAAATTTATACTAATAAATATAATATAATATAATATAATAAAATAAAATAAAAGTATAAAAAATACTACCCAATTAAAAATTACATATATAATACTGTATTTTTTCGGCACCCAATCGGTTTCTAGACCGAGCAGCAGTAGTTTAGAGAGGGTAAAAGGTGTGTGAAAAGTTGAATGGCAGGAAAAGTAAGTGCCAAAATAGTCATTAAATATGCCTAAAAGACAGCACAAGTGTAACTTCTGTATTCTGGTGATGGCTCTTCAATTGGCGAAGGGGTGTTTTTTGAAAATAAGGAGGCGGTGGCACATAGTGACCTATAGGTGGCGGTGGCAGTGAAGTTTTAGGAACTGGAGGAACATGATAGTAAATTTGCGGCGTTGGCGGCGGCAGTGTGTTATGGTGTTGATAAACAGGTGGTGAGTTGGCAATGAGTGGTGGAGGTGGAGGTGGAGGTGGAGGTGCATGATGTGTTTTTGGAGACATCTTTTCAGTAGGAAGTGGAGGTTAGGAATGGTGGTAGGATGGTGTTGGTGAAGAATAGGTAGGAGGAGAGAGCCAAATAGGAGGTGGTGGTGATGGTGACGGTGAATAGCTCTGCTCTACGGTTGGGGCTGGGGTGGCAGAGGAAGATGGGTCTTTGGTGGAACTTTTTTAAGAGGAGGTGGGAGTGGGGGTGAAGTAAGTGGTGGGGGAGGGGGATCTGAAAGCAGGGGATGACTCTGAAGAAGGGAGAGGAGGGGAAGGCTTGATGAATGGTCTTGGTGAGTGAGCTGCACTTGGGCTTGGTGGGGGAGTACTGCTAGAAACACTAGGTGTTTCTGCCTTGATTTTTGCGCCATAAAGTTGCTGCCTTGCTGCTGTTGGCCTGCTTGCTGACCAGCCGCCGCGCCTACTTGCGCCAGGCCACTGCCACTGCTATTGCCTGGCCGCCTACTGCTATCCCTGCTTGCTGCCTATTTTCTTGCTTCCTCTGGTATCCTAATCCCTTTTGGATCTTCTCTCATTTTTTCTTAAAGAAAATTACTTTTCCCGCCTCTCCTACAATGCACCCCCCTTGTTCCCCCGATAAATTATCTTTCTGCCCCTTCCCTTAAATCCTTTTCTCATCTGTCTCCCTTCTCATTTTTCATTTATTTTCTATTTTTTTTTTAATGTTTTTATCAGT
>BRYE01000020.1:9716142-9718642 GCA_030159115.1 Actinidia arguta var. hypoleuca
GAGCCTATGCATGCACTCCCCTACAGAATTTCTTCTAGTGGGGGACCTTTGTTCCCTTTCAAACCCTGTTGCAGTTGGAGTTTTTGATATTTGAAGCTATTGAATTGAACTTCTGTGCAGTTGGAGTTTCTATTCTGTTAGTTAGCTCTTGTTGCTTATGTTTATGTTCTTGTTTTCGTTGAGTTGTAATGTGGAACTTTTCTCTTTATGGTTGTATCCTTTATTTATCAACAACGAAGTTCTTTTTATGCCAAATTAAAAAAAAATCCTTAAGAGCACTTCGTAGTGTATACTTTTACTGCTTGTCAAAATGAAACACATGGTACATTACTCAACAAGCATTGATACCAATAGGTTTTTGAAACAACCGTCTCCATAATACTACGGAAATTGTACCTTTTTAGCACATAAAAGTGCCGTTAGGGAGAGATGGGAATCTTGATTGGAAACTTTTTAGCCAAAGCATCCATCATGTCTCTGTTACTCAAAATTCAAAACTCTTCCCCCAATTTCACTATCGATGTGATTATAACATGCATATCAGGCGATCAGTTTGCAATATGATTTCCAAAATAAAGATAATACCTCCACATCGGTTCTCTCCTACCTGAATTGAATAGCACCCCAGACAAATCTTGGGCAAAAACCTCATTTTCATGACAAAAAGGCCATTGAATATGGAGATGATTCATTAGTGTACAGCTCCAGTCTTTCATCTGTGTTTGTCATTTTTGTCTATACTTTGGAAACAATCACACTTCTCTATCTTCTATTTTCGATCTAATGGACTGAAAAGAATACAGCCTTTTGCTAGCCTCACACAAGTAACAGAAAAACCTTTATTATGCACAGTGATTGGGAAATTAAGGCAGTCAGTGCGTTATGGTTTTGGTTAGTGGAGCCATTTTGTTGGTCCAATACAGCATCTCCAGAAAGCAATTTGCACCGATTATAACCCCATGCTTTGCTTACTCAGTTAATCTTAGGCTTTGGACGTCTTGGCCTCAGCACAATCCAGAGAACTATGAGGACAACCGCAAAAGCAGGAATAGTAGTCATATCAAACTCAACCTCTACTTTCCTTTCCCTGGCGCAATGAATTGGGTGAAGATGCGCTATAGTTGCATTCACATATTCAGTAAACCTGCAAAGAGAAAGGAGCAGCAACAAAAGCCAATATAAAAAACAAAAAAATTAAAAAAAATGTACGCGTTTAAATTTTAATTACATCATACTTGCACCGAACGTTTTCGAAATCACAACCATAATTCAACTTCTTAAGTTCTATGGCATAGACAATATGATATGCAAGTCCAAGACCATATTTTTACTCTTCCACCTATATAAAGATATCTTGATATGATTAAAAGACGATAGATTACACTCACTCAAGATGATCCACACATCTTAGAAGATTTTTTCAAGTGATGGAAGATGTTTGGATTTTTTGAATTTTATTACGTTAAAATTAGAATTTTATTAGGATTACCGCTAATTGAATATAGAGTTTTAGATTTCCTATTCATTTAGGCTCCTAATTCAAGTTTGAAATGAAAGACTCTTCTTTAGATATAATTGAAGTATACTGAAATTATACATTATGGTAAGTGGCCGTCACCTTCGAGTCAGCGATCATCGTCATAGTCGAGTTTTGATTTTAGTTTCTTATTTTATTGTTTCTTGTCTACAAGAACCAAGTTTAATTTACCGCAAGTCTTGTACGCCTTAGGGCTATTTGTTTGAGTTTTTCTTTTACATTAATAATATATTAGAGAGTTCATTTTTCATCTAATTCACATGCATTCCAGGTATTCATTATGAATCAAAAGGTTCAAAAAGAGTTTTGAGCAATTTCGTTGCGCAGGCTCCACTTGTACATGCTTCCCCTACACTAAGCCCCCCCACTATGAAGATCCCCCCACCCCCACCCCCACTACCACTATGAAGATTTACAACCCCTAAAGGGACACTCACCACCAAAAACCATAGAATTAAAGTTCACGATTTCTTGCCACTTAGTGGCACGTAGATGATTAAACAATTCACCATCTTGTTTGGAACGAAACATCAATTCACACTCACATGCTTTTTCTTAAAATCAAGCAATCAATTTTAAGGATTTTTACCACTTGTTGCAGATAAAAGAAAAAATGCCACCTTAGAGAAGCCTTGGGTCCTCAAATTTCTTTCCAGGAAAAGAGAAATTAAAGATAAAACCAACCAACCTTGTGCTTCTATACTCCACCACCTCATTTTCTTTCAAAACAATATCGAAAACCCGTTGCCCATCAACCTTCTAGATAGAACTTTGTTGAGAGATAAGTTGTATTTTGATGTAGGACAACAATAAAATTGAAGCCCTACCATCAATCAAGTAGATAAATCGAACAAGAATCTAGAAGGGGAGGAAGGAAAAAATTTGGTTTCTACCAGAATCAAAGAAGAAGAGGAGGGGGAAGTTTGACTTCCTCCAGAATCAAATATGGGGGAAAAAAAAAAC
>BRYE01000020.1:9743642-9746142 GCA_030159115.1 Actinidia arguta var. hypoleuca
TTTATTTGTCATTTTTCATTATTAGGGACTTGTATGTAATTAATGATCTATGGTGAGTAATATTAAAAGGGACATGCCTCTCAACCTCAACCCTAATTTATATCTTTCCTAAACAATATGGAATCAAAGTCACAAAAACCCCAACACTAACCTAATTTGCGCCGCCCATCAAACGCGACCTCTGACAACCTCCGACGACCTCGTCCTGAGGTCCTCGACCCTTGAAGCTCCTTGACTCTCGATTTCAACTCGCAAAAGTCTGAAACTTCTCGATTTGGACCTGCGAAGGTCTGACACGGCCTAGATGGCCTTTGTTGGTCTCCGGCGAGCCTCGCCGACCTCTTCCTGAGGTCCTTGACTCTCGATTTGGACCTGAGACGATCCGACGCGATTCAGACAAATCTTGCCTAGCTCTGACGAGGCTAATTGTCCTCGTCTAGCTCCGACGGCCCTCGCTAACATTCTTTTGGCTCCAACGAGCCTCGTCGACATTCACCGGATGTTTGCCTAACTCTGGCGACTATTGTCCACCTCTGATTAGTTGTTTCAAGCCTATATTTGGTGAGCCCAACCTGCGATTGATCCTCTAGGCCTTGATTCAGTGAGCCCAAGTCCGACCCGATTTGATTTGGAAGGTTGCTAACTCTTGATTTGGATCAGCAAAGCACATGCTGTTTTGGTAATCTGTTGTGTATCTATTGATTTATGTTTCAAAGCATTATGTTACACTTCCTCTATAATGTGTAGCACGTGCTATTGTGTATCACATGCAGTAGATTACTACCGCTATTTGTTTGTCTGAGACACTCTGTTTGTTTTCAGCATTTATGGCTTGGTTGGTATTTTTCAGCATGGCTTCCTTCATACTTAATATAATTTCCGTTGTGTTATCTTCTGATTCTCATTTTCTCTGAGTTCGTATTGGGGATCCTTGTCGGTTCCAATTTTTTATTGTGGCTCTTTGTGATGGTTGTGGATCTCATTTTTTTTGTCACTATGTCGGCGGATAGTCAAACTAGTCATACTACAGTTGACTCTGCAATCCCTCTCATGATGCAAGGACAGATTGTTGTCTCAAATGAAAACTCCAACCTACGAATCACCTTTGCTAATGCCTCATCTTCTTTTACTCATTCAGATAACTGTATCCAATTAGGTAATTCCAAGTCAATGAGTGCATTGATATCCTATTTTGCTCTTTCTTGGATTATTGATTCTGGTGCATCTGAGCATATGAATGGTCAATCAAATCTTTTTTCAACTCATACTCCATATATAAACCTGACAAAGTTAAAATAACTGATGGTACTTTTTCTTCTGTTTCTAGAAAAGGTTTGGTACATATTACATGTTCAGTTTCCTTGCCCTCTATTTTACATGACCCTAGTTTTGCTGTCAATTTTTTATCTACTAGTCATATCACTCATGATTTGAACTACAGTGTAACATTTTTTTCTTCTTACTGTGTATTTGAGGATCTTCAAACGATGATAACGATTAGTAGTGGTAGAGAGGTCAATGGTCTATATTTTTTTGACCTTCCAGCTTACACAAGGATAGTTGTTTGTTACTCATCGTACCTTCATCTCTCCATCTGTTAAATAGACTATTTGACTTTGGCACCGTAAACTTGGACATCTCTCATTTCATTTGCTTCAGCATTTATTTCCCTCTTTATTACCCGGTAGTTCCATTTCATTATTTTAGTGTGAATCTTGTGAACTGGCAAACACTATCGTGTTCATTTTTCTATCAGTTCCAATAAAACAAATATTCATTTTATCAATTTTTCATTTTGATGTTTGGGGTCTTTCTAGAACTGTCTTTCTTACTAGGCATAAGTGATTTGTCACGTTTATTGATGATTTTTCTCAAATTACTTGGGTTTATTTACTTAAAGAAAAAAGGGAGGTATGTCATGTGTTTCAGATTTTTCATAAAATGATTCGTACTCAATTTGGTACTGAAATTAAAATTTCTTGGTCTGATAATAGGAAGAAATATGATAACTCTGGTCTTAGTCCTTATCTTGCCTCTAATGGCATTATAAACCAGGCCTCTTGCGTTGACACTCCCAAACAAAATGGAATTGTTGAACGCAAGAATCGTCATTTGCTAGACGTTGCTAGGTCTATATTATTTTCAATGAATGTCCCGAAAATTTATTGAGGACATGTTTTAACTGTCTCTTATCTTATCAATTATATCCCTACTCGTGTTCTTGGTAAGACATTTCCACTAGACGTTCTTTTCAAATCTTCCTCTCTTTTTTCTATTTCTCCTCGAGTCTTTGTATGTACTTGTTCTGTTCAAGATCATAACTCAGCCAGTGGGAAGTTGGACCAACGTGTTCTTAAATGTGTGTTAGGAGGAGTGTTGTTGGTTACACTCCTACTCAGAAAGGGTATAAATGTTACCATCCTCCCTCCAGAAAATTATGTGTCCATGGATGTAACTTTCTTTGAGTCCCAGCCTTATTTTTCATCAGTCAAACACCACT
>BRYE01000020.1:9761142-9763642 GCA_030159115.1 Actinidia arguta var. hypoleuca
ACAAAGTCTGGGACCAGTTGCCAACTTTCTAAATTTCAGGGGGCTGAAGTGTAATTAGCTACGAGATTAATTAGATTTTTCTGTATTTTTAACCCTAGTTATCGGTGGAGGCAGCAGGACTTATATAAAAAGAACCCTAGGTTTATTCTAGGGTGTGGAAGCTAAGAGGCACAAAAGAGAGCTAAGAAGAGAGCTGACGATACCAATTTGCCATTGAAACTGTCTTCCTTTTCTTCCTCAGGTTTTATTATTATGTTTTTCATGTCTCCCAACTCCATGAGAGGCTAAACTTTTAGCTAGGGTTAAGGATGAAGCCTCATGTTTCGTACATGTTCTGAATATATTTTTCAAACAAGATTTCATTGAATAATCGCTCTTTTCACAGTTAATCTAATTAGTAATTTTGGATATGAATTTAATCACGTTTCTTTCATGATTTGGAATTACTAATTAGTTACTTTACCTTACTCTTCAACTTTTAATTCAAGTATTGGATATCTTTTGTGATTTGTTTTCAACGGATACGTAGGATTTTTTTGATCTTGAATGTTAAGGCGAGGAAGAGCATACCTAAGTGATTTTCCATAGCAATAGAGATTGAATTCCACATTACTATGAAGAGTGGGAAAAAAAATTAAAGCATGTTATCAATTGTTATGAATGCATGAGTGCAGATTCTGAAACCTTAGCCGCTTTAATTTCATTCGTTTCATTTTGTATTACTGCCAACTTATTTATATTATTTTCTTTCTTAATTAATTTTTTGCGCATAACTAGTTTAGTAACAAACCAATCAAAAATTCGTTAACTAGGTTAGGGTTCAGTTTAATTTTAATTAATTGATTTTTTTCAAAATTACAAGTCCTTGTGGGATCGACCTCGTGCTCACCGTCTCATACTCCAGTTACGATTCGTGGGCTTGCGAGTATTAAAACACAACAACAATTATTGTGCTTCTCCATACTTCCTAAAAGTGCCTACAGAGTACAGAGCAAAGTTGTTCACTTTTTGGTATTTCTTGGTTTTCTAGATTCAATTTTAGCTACTTCTTGTTCTATTGTTATCAAATTACATTTCATTATTGATTTTTGGTCCTACTTATTTTAAACCTTTTTGGGTACTGTGCTCGTGCAAAATTCCTAATTTAGTGATTAGTCCTCTTTTAGTTTCAACCACCAAAACAATATCATCTACCAACATCATATATCATGGCCATGATGTTTGATTACAGGACTTAAAATCGGTGGAATAAGGAAAGGTAAGGATTATTAGTCCGGGGGATATCTCACATACCAAGGACAAAGTTTGGCTCTAAATTAATATCCTCCTCTGTTTGGTTGGGCATGGGATAAAGAGAGACAAGGAGTGGCCTACAGTCAATGTGTCTAGAAAATCATAGGATTACAAAACCCACTCCTTCGTGAGATTGTAACTGTCCCCATATGGGGTATAAAGTTGGTTGGCATCCCATCTCAGAAATGCCACATCTTACAAGGACCAAGCTAGACTAAATCAAAATAATCCAAACCCTTGGCCTCTAATCCTTGTATCAAACATAACCCATGGGACACCATCACTGAATGTGTTTCAGTAAGTCATGCATAATTAAGGCAAATAGATAAGGACTTAAGTTGACCCTTTGTGTTCCTATAATAATTGAAAATTGACTTGTTTCTACAACAAATGATCTGATTCTAATCATAGCTCATTATACACACCCTTTACCACATCAATAAATCTCTTTATCACTCTTTTTCTATAATACCCACTGAATTATCTGACACTCCATCATAACCTTTATCTATCTCTATAAAAAACATATGAAGATCTCTATACTTCTTTATTGATTTTTAACTATTCTCCTTACGTATACTGCTTCCCTAGTTCATCTACTAGTACAAAATGATTCTCTGATGCTGTTGGCGCAACTCTTAAGCAATCATGGGTTACTTTCTCCTAGAGTTCCATGGTATGATTCATCAACTTGTACTTCTTTGATTCATTCGTCAACTTAGCCTTCTTTTTGTTTTTGATCAGTAAGAAAGATAACTGTAATGAAAAAGTGCTGAGAAAAAAAGAGAAAACCAAAATCTCAAAAAGATAAGTCCATCAGACATCCACAACAAACTACAAAATATTTCAATAAATAGCCAACTTCAAAAAAGGAGCTTTCTCAGCTTTTGACATCATTATCCATTTCTCCCCACCAGCTTTGCCAATAACAGCACCAGATCTAATGTCTGATTCTTTGCATTGAACTCCTTGAGCTCTTCCTTGAAGAAGAAAAAAACACTAACAGGGTCTTTTTGTTTCACCATTCCTTCGAATGCACGTGGACAGCTTTTCAATCCCAACAGCATGAACCAACTCCTCTACTTCGCCTGGCAAAGTAGAAGATTCCCCAACATTGCTACTATTTTAGTCGAAATTAATAAGCCAACATTTATCCCCATTCTTTCTATTCCTTGCCTTTGCCATAGCCACATATAGAACTCTCTCT
>BRYE01000020.1:9791142-9796142 GCA_030159115.1 Actinidia arguta var. hypoleuca
AGGAGACCTCCGCCCTAGTAAGGACAGTGTGAAATAGTGTCCGCACTGAGCTCCGGCATAGGGAGCCTCCGAGCTTACTCTATAGCGACAGCTTGGATGAGATTCTTGTCCTAGCAAGATCAGATTATGTCATTGTATAATTTGTCCCCATACAACTGTCCCTTAGTTTGCATGAGCTCGGTCGATGCTTGCCAAGGTCATGTGAGCTGGACTTGTTTATTTTTGGAGTATATTACTTGGTGGGAAAGTTGATGCCTACTAGCTGTCTTTCCTCTATTTGGGTCTTTCACTCCTCCATAAATGTTAGTGGCCACACGTTCGTGTTTACTTAGATAGTGAGCACGTCTGAGTGCTGGCGCCGCGGTCCCCTATCTGCCCCTAAGGCTCGTTTGGTGCGGATGCGTGGTTGAGTGGTTGCCACGTGCTCATGTTTTGTAGGTCTTTTAGGCGGTTATTAGTGTGTGACTTCACATGCCCACTAAAATACATTCTTGCTTTGTTCTCGCGTCTTCACCTTTCTTATTACCGTTGTCTCTCTCAAACCTCTTTTGAGTTTGAGTGGATTTGAGTCGGTCTACATGAATTTTTCATTCAAGGGGGGAATTATTAAAAATATGGTGTGAATGAAAGTCCAAAATAGGCTGGATTTAACAACTTTCAAAGGAGCTGTTAAGTAGTCCAAAGGGCAACCATAAATAGCCCTAAGGGCTGGGGTTTATTGAGCCATAAACTGCCCCTAATGACTATTGTGATGGTAGCTAAAAACACCCTAATGATGTAGTGTTTATGGTTAGGAGTTACATTTGATTGAAATGTTATGGTTTTTATTTATCAATAGATGAGTTGTTTGGAGAGAAAAATACATCAAAAAAATATATCTACATTGTGAGTTCTTTAAGAGAAAGAGAGAGCTTTATCATGTTCCCCAAGGCTACTACGAAAATGTTCATGTAGTTCACGGTTCAACCATTTTATCTTAGGAGTAAAACATCGGCAAAAACCTAGAATACCCTCGATAGGCGACAAAGAGACTGCGATAGTAGGACTTGACCCAATTTTTTATTTGTATCTCTAATTTTAGATTATTTTTTTAATTTATGCATTTTATTTATGTAATTTTAATTTATTGTAAATGAATAAAATTATTATTTGAAATTTTGTATTTGCCGAATTATTATTATGATTCTCTTATTTAGAGAAGGTCATCCAAAGGGTCATCTAGGTTTTGTTAAAAATATGGTCTGTGCATGGCACGGGGCAACTGCTAGATAATGGTATCCAAAAATAAAAAATTATGTGAGGATTTTGCTTGTATATTCGTAATTCTTATACCAGACAAATCAAGTGAATTGAATTCACCCACCGTGGTCAAGCTTGCCTTTGAAAGTTGATTAATTGGTATGTGAAATGTTTGTATCTTTTAAAAGGTATAAAAAAAATATTTATATAAAATATAAGTATAAGTTCGCTAATTTTTTAACCTTATACAGATACGTATGATAAATTATTTTGATCTAGCATACAATGCTAACTTTTAATTAGTTTTTATTTAGTTTTTTATGTGTAAAATTGGTGAGAGAAGACATGTGAGCATTAAGATTGGAATACTAATATTTACTAGTTTTTGAGGATTTTGATCATTTATGAATTATTTAAAATTTTACTTTGTTTTTTTAATAATGTTTTCAAATTTGTGACGATAAAATATAGTGCTTGAATATATACAATTATATTGCATAAATAATTGCTCTTTTTTATAGTCTATTTATTATACGAAAGGGGTCTTTTGTAGAGGAGTCTTCTATAAGCTCTAAAATTCAATTGAGTTTTCCCCCTTTTTTATTTCTACTAATTTTTACATAATTATGTGTTGCAATCTCATTGGTCCAAAATTTAAAAAATTAGATTTTTAAAAAAAAATTGTATAGCTACAACTATATCAACTTCAACCAATCTTTATCCAAAACTTAGAATCCTGAGTAATGTAGAACACTCATTTCAATTTTTTTTTTTCAAATCTTTTTTTTTTTTAACACTAATTTCTAAAATACTACATTTCATCCCCACTAACTTCAATTTTTTTTCCTGGATATGTTTTTTCTTTATCCGAAACTTAGTATCCTAACGATGTAGAACACTAATTTCTCATTTTTTTTTTCAAATTTTTTTAATCTATATTCAATTTCAAAAATAAAATAAAATAAAATATACTAGCATGGCTTTCCCCCAATTCTGGACAGTTTGTTGTAAACAGAAAATGTCATTTTTTTTTGGTTAGTGATAATTTATCAAACATCTTTGGAAAAAGGAACTTCTACTTCATACGAGAGAGAGAGAGAGAGAGAGAGAGAGAGAGAGAGAGAGATTGGATATTTGTGATTTTTCCGGTAATTTTCCATGTTTGTTCCTTTCAATTCTTTTCTCTTCTTTTTCTTTGATTATGTCATTATTTTTTTAAATTTTTTATAGGATGAAACAAATTGTTGGGGCGGATGGAAAGAGAATTACAAAGAGAAATCATAATTGGCAAGGTTGAGGAGAAAACAAAAATTACTTAATGACCAAACGGAGAATATGAATACCATTGATCAGAGACCGTCTTACTAAAATAGGAGCAGAGACCAAAATGGATATCGTATAAATAATATTATTTATAAATATTTATTTGGATATCGAATATGTTTTGAAACTCTACATTTATGAAATAATTTATCCAAAATGGTATGTTATCATAATATATTATCAATAATGATATTGTTGATTTTTTTAGACTGAAAAAATAATATTATTTATAAATGTTTATATGGACATCGTACATGTTTCGTACCTCTATATTAATAAATGTTTATATGACTATTATTCGATATGACCAAATACAATTATCTGCTATTTTTTTTCTTCTAGATTTTGGTGATGAACAGATTGAAATATGTCAAGGAATTGATAATGATACTCGAACTATACAACGGAGCAAATTGAAACTGCCCAGCGTAATAATGGTCTGACTACTAATTAAAAATATTGCCTATTCCCTTATAATTCTAGCTAATGAATTTTTTATTTCATTTCTGAATTTTGATGATCAACATATATGAATATGTCAAGCGATTGATATGTCACTCCAACAGAGCAAATTCAAAGTGCCCACGTAATGGTCACATTATAGTTATGTAATTAAATATGTTCCCTTATAATTCTAACTATATAATTTCTGTATAAATTACATTATTGTTATAAATTTCTTGTATTTGCATTACAGTAAAGAAAAATAAAATTCATCATGGAGAAAAAATATATTAAAATGGCTTACCTATATCTATGGTATTAATTATACAAAAGGGTCTTTTTGTGGAGGAGTCTTCTAAAAACTCCAAAACCTCAATGGAGTTTCTCTCTTTTTGTCCTCTAATTTTAACATAATTATGTATTGAGATCTGATTGGTCCAAATTTTTAAATATTAGATTTTATTTTAAATTGTACAACTACAACTATATCTTTAGTTCTGACATAAATGTAGTGTTTGAATATATATAATTATATTGCATAGATTGCCCGTGCATAACACAATTTTTTTTGCTTGTATATATGTATACATATGTAATTTATATTGATTATAAATTATTCTTTATAAACTTGGGCTTCATTATTATTTTTTTAAAATTATCAGTTTAATATTGACAATGCTTATGAGATGAGAATTAGTAACAGGTGATGCCTATCGTATAGGGCTTGAATCTCCTTAAAGATATTGAGATATCCGAGCCTCAGTCCACTACATTGGTATCTATGTAATTGTTAATATAATATGAATAATTTCTTATAAATTATAATAAAATTAATATCTCCATGGACGTAGCATATTTTGCCCAACTACGCCGTCTCATGGTTTGATTCAAAGCTCTTAATTTATTTATTAGTATTTTGCAACGACACAATCAATATAAGGTTTCCTATGTATTGAGTGACACTAATAAATTGCCCTTATACATTTTAAAAATATTATATCAAAGGGAACACGCATCACAAAAGTGCCATTTGTCACGGCCCCCAAACTGAAGAAGCGACGACGAAGGCGTCACCAAATTTGGTAGAGGAGAATGTTATGGCCCGCCAACGGAAGAAGATTCTAGAGACTTCCCGGATATTCTATAATATTCTAGAAAGTGGGAGAAACTTCTAGAATATTGAGAAAGGTTCTAGAATGTTGTAGAACATTCTAAAAGATTATGAAATATTATAAGGATCTAGAACCTTTCACAAAGAGGTCACACAAGTCTAGAATTTTCTAGGCTTTTCTTGGGTATTCTAGCATTGGATAGCTTTTGGGACACAAGTCTAGAATTTTATCTGATCGTTTTCAAAAGATCTGAAATTTGTGATTGTATGTTAAGAGTAAATTAAAAGTTTTTGTGAAATATTAGTTTAATTTTTCTACATTTTAATTGTAGCCAAAAGATCTATTTTTTGAATTTCGATCAGGATTGTAAAAATTAAATGGGTTATGAATCGATGTCATTCTAGTACTCGTGTGAATATTTATGATTAGGACGTGTGCTAGAATTGTTATGTTTGGCCTTAATTTTAGTTTCGTAATTTTTTTTATTAATTGCACTTTAACTCCTGTTACCACAATTGTCAGATTTTAACTATAAGATTAGGTTAAATTGTGCGATTACTTTCATAACTTAATTAAAATTGATTTTCAATTGTTAATTATTCCGATTAAGTCTACAATTCCCGTACGGACCTCATTGAGACAAAATTGAGAAATTAAGGAATTAGGTTGATGAATTGGAGGGATTTCTGGCATGCCATTTTTAATTTTCTGTCAACTACAATTTCACCGAATAATTTTTAAAATTATAATTTTTACCCATAACTTTCTAATCTTTTACATGATATTCTAAATTGTCTAATACATTGCCAAAGCTCCCTGAGGATTTGATCTCGGTCTTCCGAGTTATTTGTTTCGTGACACGTTTTATGATTACACTCTATA
>BRYE01000020.1:9803642-9808642 GCA_030159115.1 Actinidia arguta var. hypoleuca
CGAGTGGATAAATTTTACATTTTTTTCAAGCTTTACATAATTGGCTGGGTGAATTCAGGATCCAACAACTTATACAGTGGGGAGGAGGGTAGGTCATATTTTCCTCGCACTTTTGATTGGTAGCTTGTTGTGGTCTAGTCCGCATTCATATGAGAATTTTTATCAGTGTCACATGCGTAAGCAATGAACAGTATAGGCTCAAAGCATTACAACATTTTTTATTGGTAGATGTTGCATTTACTTTTATTGGAGGGAGCATGCTTAGTTGGCCAAGCTTTATGGTCAATTATCGGTACAATTATTGTGAAGGGATTTTTTATTCTTTCTTGTTCCATATTGTAGCAGTGTTTGGAATACGGTGGCAAGTTGCTAATGGGTTGGTACTAGATTGATTAACGATTGTTAAATAGATTTTTAAAGAGTGAAACCATGAGATTTGGTGTTATTTCTAAGGCATGAGCTCACTGGTGATGCTTTATCACTATACAGAACTTTAGAAGGGAAGAAACTCCTCAAGCTTAAAAAAACTTTGATTCCAGGAAACCACGACAAGAGTACATAAATCTGTTGATAATATTGAATTCTTTCGACTACTATGCATTCCTTGCTTGACATTGATATTCTAATGAGTAGCATTGCTTAATTTTTAATAAAGTCTTTCCTTTTCTTAAAAAAAACAAAAAACAAAAAACAAAAGTAGCATAGCTAATTTTTTTCAATTAAGAGGCGAGATAAAAGACCATCTGAAGAGGAAAATAGACCTTTGGTGCTTTTAAGCTCGCTGAGGGATGGGAGAACAAAAGTGGAGATAGAAATAAATGGTAACACAACTTTTACTAATTTTGGAAGTTCTTTGTTACCAATGCATTTCCTTCATGCTGTAGCAAAGCTGCTGCCTTCAATTCAAATGGTTTACAAAAACATTGCTTCTATGGGTTTCCAGCAAAGGTTTCAGTATCTCAATTGTATACGGTTGCAGGTTTGTGCTTCTCTCTCTCAATTAGGAGGATTAGGAAAAGAAACATTACTTGCTAATCTATTTAGCAAATTAATTAGTACATAGTTTAATTAATACACGATGTTGAGCCTTTTTTTGGTTACCTTTGTAGAGTTGTGTAAGGGGGCAAAATATACAATGACAAAAACTGGCATTGCTATGGCGGGGGCCTCCAACGAACTCCCATTTTGATGCAAGCTCGGCGGCCTTCCGCGCCGGAGCTTGGTGCGGATACCATCAAACATCGGCACTTTTCGAGCTAGGTCTATCGTTATCTACGAGCTGTCGCTATTTAACAAGCTCGGATCAATAACCGTGCTATAGCTTGGACAAGGGGTAACGACCGACGGCAATCCAAGGGATGTCAAGCGACATAAGGTGACTTGTTCGTCGAAATTTCTTCTGACAGCCGCCATGTTCGGATAGAGATATCGGCGGAATGATGAGAGGCTATCAGCCAGGGCTTAGGAGTATGGCTGAGTCAACCGCCTACTTACTAACACAACGGTTAGCGTGTATGGCTACGCGCCAAGCTGCAGTCTGTCCATTGACAAGACAGCTAACACGTAAAAGCACTCGCCGAACTGTGTTATATAAAGTTAGCAATTCTTTATAAGAAATGTATGCACATTTGAACCTAAGAGCACACATTTCTCTCTCTACATTGCAACTCCGGTCGTCTAACTTGACCGTCGGAGAGCTGTTTCTCGGCAACAATTCTGACGGCCGTTCTCACTCTTTCTGTGCTGCAGCTAGAACGTTGCCAAGTTACTGTCCGATACCCGCTCACATCTCCACCGCAAGACCATCGCGGGTGTCTATGCTCGATTTCCCATCCATCATCTCTCCAACCCACACCCCAACAAGTTATAACTGAGACTTGAGTTCTCCGTGCTATTATCAACGGCTTTCATAAATTGCAAACAGCTAGAACTTGGGATTTTCTTGGCTTTTCATCTCATTACCCTGAAATTCTCTGCATGATGATAGTTACCGTTGGTCTCTTTATTCCACCTCTCTCTCTCTCTCTCTCTCTCACTCTCACTGTGTGTGCGCGCTGAGCTTTGAACTAATTTAAGATGATTGAAGGTCTATGGTGAGAGTCAATTTCATAGTTCTGGTCCTCTGGATGAACTCGTAGAACTGGGTTCCTTCATCTTGAGTTTGTGACTTGAAATTTTCTTCAGTTTTGGGCTTTTTTAAACAATGATCCAATGGGACTATTGTGGAGAAAGTTATTCAATTTCTCCAATATTGTTTGAAATTTTAACGTATCAAATTATCATCTTTTGCTTATAAAATGCAAATTTCCCTCAAACTAATAACAAATAGTACTATTAATATATAAAGTATATTTGATCTCAATTGTCCGTTGATATCTTAATCTACATATCCATTTTTGGCATATAAATAAAAAAAATTCAAACCAACTCAGACTGACCATAACCGACTTAACCGAAACCGACCTATCCAATACCAATTTTAGTTGATTTTGGTCCACTAATATATTGGACCGAAACCGATTGATTCTAACATTTTTCGAACCTAATTGACCGAACAGAATCGATATACACTCCCAGTGTCCATAGCTTTAGACTAAGGTTCAGTTTTTTTTTTTTTACCGTTTTAGGTTTTAGGTTATTAACTAACTGAGAATGAATCAGAATGTTGCAATTGCATAAACGCATGAAAACAAAGTTAATTATTGCCAATTTTTTTTTATCAATGAAAGGAATCATTACTTTTTTATGGTAAAAGATGTCAAAATATTATTGAAATGCAATACAATTTACGTCGTCGTAGTCTCACATTGTTAGGAATATATATACTAAAATTCATAATTTTTGTAATCTAGTATTTAATTTTATTATACTCATGAATTGTGATAGATACTAAAAAGTCATGATTAGGCACACTGAATTAATAGGATAGAAGATTGCGAGGTTATATCGAGTTTGTAATAGTTGATCGTTCTACTTTAGATTGTTCTATCGAATTTAGTTAAGATCAAATTAAAAAAAATCTCGCAAATATAACCTTAATTCCAAAGTCTAAAGTTTCTAAAAAAAAAAAGAATAATTTAATCTATTCATATTTTTATAGTGTCCAAGAATTCGATTCTCAACACACATCATCGCTAAGGAGAACGTTTCAACCTGTACTAATAATATATATTTGCAGATGTTTATGCTTGATGTTTATGATTGTACTAAAATCCTCTAATAGGTCCAAAGCATACTGCCAGGGCCAAAGTGTGACATGCACAATCTAAACCTTTGTTTGAATTTTGAATTTGATGACGAAAAATAAAATAAAAATAAAAAAGTTAGATAATTTAATCACTCAGGATCATTTATTTATTTTATTTATTTTTTTTCACTAAATTTTTAATCCAAACATAATATAAAGTAAAATTAATTATGGCCACAAGTAATTGTTTCTTTCTTATAACGGGTGTTATTTTTTGAATTGTACAGAAGTGTGAGCGTGAAAACATTCTTTTTAAAGACGATTTTTTTTTTATCAAAGTAACTTATGAACAAGAGTGCCTCGCAGACATGTTTACATAAACATATTAATAACTACATTAAAATTTTATACATGCATATTCACTTAAATAAATTTGGGTGAATTTGAGTCAGATCCCATTTAGACTAAATTCTTGGGGATAAGTCTCATTCTTTAAGATGGTAAGCCAACAAGACCTCATTTTAAGAAAATTCCAAGATTACCCTTAATTATATGAGATTATGATATGGTTAAATAGTTCCATATTTAATATTTCTATATCAAAATCCAATAAATATTAATGTCCAAACCCTATAGAAATGATAACACTTTCTTCAAATCCCAACTCTCTCTATTCATGATTTCCCCTCCCCCTCCCCCTCCCCCTCCCCCTCCTCTCCTTTTCCCATTTGGTAGTCGTCGACAATTATAATGATGATGTTTCCATCACAACAATGAAAAATTCATAAAAACTAAAAAAAAATCTCATTACAATACAAAAAAATTTTGATTATCAAAGTAATGAGAGATTTATCAATGCAACAAGGCACGGGTAGTAGGGAATGGAGGAGGGCTAAATAAACTTAGATATGGGTTTTAAAAAGAGATTAAGAGGCTGAAGAGAGATGCCATCAAGAAAGTTAAAAACAAAATATCAGTTTGTAATTAAGAAAATCCATAATTTTAAATATGATAAAATTCAAAAAATAAGAAATTTATCTAAAATGTAAACTGAAAATTTTATTAGTTTGCTAATGATAATTCTCACAAAATATGAGAAACTTTTCAAAAAATTTATGGGGTGGTCATGTGTGGGACCAATATCGCGCATGTGTGTATAAAAAAATAGAGACCAATGTTAGACGTAACGGAGGTGATCAATAAAAGAGGCAAATTACATGATACAATCAACAAAAATTAGTCGAATTTGAGCTAAATTTGTTGTTTTTCAACTAATTGGTATTCTTGTTGATTAACGCTGAAATTTAACAATAATGGTGTGATTATCCAATCAAATTTAGTTGAAAGTATTCAATAATTTATAATTGATATTTTTTATGGATAACTTTATTGAAATTGATTTCTAACAGAGTGATTACGTGTGCCATTAAATTCCTACTAATTTTAAATCAAATGATCAAGAGTCATACTGAGAGTGATATTTTATATGGATTTTTTTGTTGAAATTCAGATATAATCAATGATTATGTGTTCAATATTATGAATTATGGAGCTTGATATTAGTTACTATTCACCATGTAACAATGATTTGGGGATGGCAATTTTTAAAATAGAATAAGATCAATACACAGTTCTAAGATCTACACAATAAAATGTTAAATCAACCAGTATATCTACGTAAAAAAAAAAATTAGGTGAAAGTAAAATTGTGGTCATCAATTAGTTGGAGTGTTAAAAGCGTCCGTGGCAAATTCTTGAATATGAAGAGAATGTTGGGCGTTAAATAGCTATAGTAGCAATTCTTTTATAAAGT
>BRYE01000020.1:9841142-9843642 GCA_030159115.1 Actinidia arguta var. hypoleuca
ACAAAATACATTAAAGTTTAAAAAACAATTCTAATTTTCACAAAAGAACCCCCCCCCCCCCCCCCCCAAATAAATAAATAAAAAATAAAATAATAAAAATTGCAGCTGTCTTAATTTTTTTTATTTTAAAATTCCTCTCATAAACAATTACAGCTGTCTTTATTTTAGAATTTTTTAAAAAATAACCCATATTTTAAAAAATATTAAAAAGATATTTTCTAATTTTTAAAAATTATTTTTGCTAAAAAATAGATAATGCATGATAACAATGAATGCTTTTATTATTAAAAACAAATTCTGAAAAGAAAAACTATTCTAAAAACTTGCTGTTCTAAAGCATTTTTTTTCTTTTTACATTTGGGAGGGGGGAGGGGGGAGGGGGGAGGGGGAGGGCGAGGGGGAGCCACCTAGGAGATTGTGGGCATACAGCCAAAATAGGCCACCGAGGAAACTCTTACCGTTATTTACAAAACCCAATTGCCTAAACCACTAACCTCCCCCCTGCTCTGAGCTTCAACGAGCGAGAGGAAGTGCCCACTTTGAATCTGTTCACTAATGTCCCAATTGATGCTGTGGTGGCCTCTGACATTCTCAAGGATGCCACTAAAGCTGTTGCCAAGATCATTGGCAAGCCTGAATCAGTTATGATCCCTCTTTTTTATATATATATATATATATATATATATATATATATATATATATATATATATATTCTTGAGTAGATACGTTGGATTTTATTTTTCCTTGAGATGACAGTCAATTGTTTGATAATATTCCCCTCAGAGTTTCAGTTTTTTTTCCTTGATGGGTTTTGTTTCCTTGTTTTTTTATAGCCGGTAGTTTGCTCATTTACTAAGAAAATTTATAAGTATGCGAAAATTTATGTTGATTAGACATGGTGGTTCTTGTTTTTCCTTGTCCTCGTATTTGCTTGTGCTTTCAAGATATGTGGCCATTGTGATGACTGCCAAATGTTTGATAATATTACTCTCTAAGAGTTTTGGGTTTCTTCTCTTGCTGGGTTTTGTTCTCTTAGTTTGCTAGAATAAATTGTTTGATCATTTATTACGAGATTTATTAGTGACTGAATCTAATTTGCTATCCCTGATAATCTATTTTCATTCAGTAATGGAAAACCGTAACAAGCCCCCACTCTTTCTGTCTGTGAAACGCAATCTCCCCTCTTTGAAATTGCAAGAATTACCTTAGAGTGCCCACATACAATCAAGAACTAAACTTTGCACTATTTTATTTGCTAATTGGAGTAAATGTTATTAGAAGCATTTTTTTTTTCATTTGCATGATATGAGGAATAAAAAAACGACAAACTCCTTTTATTTCTATGGTATTCACATCTTTAAATTGCAGTTTGTTTAATATCATATGTCGATTCTTACAAAAGAACAAGAACCTCCGGAGTAGTTGATATTTTCTTGGTGTCCTACTCTTGCAAAGGTTTTGTTTCTTTCTGGTAAATAAAATTTCGTGAACTCAAAGCAAACCTTACAAACAACTTGGGGCATTCAGCAGAGTAACAGCAGAAAACAAACAACCACAAAAACAGGAACAATTACCTGCTGCCTAAAAGAGACACGGCAGCAGGGGAAAACAATAAGCTGAAAGAAAGGCTGCTGAAATCATTTAGCCATTCAAACCTTCAGGGGTATAGTCCACTCCAAGCATAACTGCCTGACAGCCACACTCAGCCCAAAGCAGAGATTGTAATTCTGGTATTTCTTTTTGTCCAGAGATGGTAAATGGCAGAAGCCAAGGAAAGCCTGAACACAAGGTTCTTAAATGAATTTATGCAACAATTCTGGATAGGACCTCCATTTCAACCTCTGAATTCAATAGTTTGTTGGGCTTGTAGAGACAAAAAATAAAATTATACAAAATTTAATTACAACCAGAAAAAAAAAAAATTAAAAAAAAGTGAAGGGTTAAGGCCCTTCTCACCACCAAAAAGTTCTCTTGAGGGATTTATGTGCATTTTACCCTTTGTTACAAGAAGGGTAATGATGGGTAACCAGCAAGTTAGCCACCGAGTAGAGGAGCATGACTACTTAATTCCATTATACTAGAAAAAAGCGTGCCACGATATATTTTTACACCATTGTCAGATAATTCACGAACCTTTTAGTCAAATTGATACACACCTCGTATTTCCCCAACATATTGGCCTTCTCTTCCTTCTCTCTGCCCTGATGAACCTACTCAATGTTAGGCACGCTTCCTATTGCATGATGTATATTGTTTCTCCATTAGATGGCATTGTCCTATACAATTCATGAATGAAAACCCAAGTGCCTACTAGTCAATTACGGTACTGTGACTGTTATCATTCACTCACTTTGACTTTAAGTACTCAAGGGTCCCATTGTAGGATCTTGAAGACATTGTCTACAGCATATCCATAAAGTATGACCGCTATGCCAATTCATAAAGTACTAGTTAAATGTATGGGACAGGCACGTAAAAGCGAGACTTTCCTTTCTTCTCT
>BRYE01000020.1:9848642-9851142 GCA_030159115.1 Actinidia arguta var. hypoleuca
GTTTAAGGGTTTTTCTCTATTTGCACCCTGAACTTTTTTGGTTTCCCGGGGTGGGGTGGGGTGGGGTGTGGGGTTAGATTATGGCTGGCACACTTTGTTATTGTGGAAGTTTATCAACACTCGTGGAACGACGCAAAACCAGGATGACGATTCATGACCTAAATAAATTTTTACTACTTTGTATTGCTGATTGTCTTCCACCAATTCCTTTTGGCCATGTTTGTTTTGGAGATTGAATTTGGAGGATTAGAAATCCAGTCGGATTTAAGGTTGGATAACAAATCCAGTCGGACTAAGTCGGATTATTAATCCTGTGAAATTTTAATATGCACTTGTTTGTTTTGCAATAGATATGAGTGTTGGATTAAATACTTTTGTTCACGTTTTTCACAATTGCCCTCAGATCATAATTTTAAAATAATACTCTCTTTAAAAGATTTTCTAATTTAAAAAGATTATGCACCAATTTGTCATATCATTCTATATAACAAATATACTAGTAGTAAAATTCGTGCTATGAAAGGGGAATTTATTTCAAATATAAAAATTAATTTTATTTTAATTAAATCATACTTTTATTAAGTGATATATGTAAGTTAAACTCGTTTTGTTAAACAAATAATTTTTTTTTCTTTACTTTTCTCTTCAAACAAAAAAAATTAGTAAAGACCAAAAAATATTCGAAATAAGATTAATCTATTTTTTACTATCCTTAATGTATTTTCTTTTTTAAAAAAATATTTATTTTTACTTGTTTAACTCCTCTATTTAAAATAACTTTTTTAAATAAGACTTATTATTTTTATTTTTTAACTTTGAAAATGAAATGAGAGAGTAAAAATATGTTGAATTGATAAGATTTAAATACATGATCATTGTTAAAAAAAAGTATATTTAATAATAAAATTATTTAGATAAATCATAGTGTCGTATTTTAGTAATTTTGGATATTTTATGGGTATTTTAGTAACTTTAGGCCTAATCCATACCCTTTGGATTTGTAATAATGGGGGTGGGGTGGTATTACAAATCCGGCCAATTTGATGGATTACAAATCCATCGGATTACATATCCAACCTCAAATGGAGTTAACAAACACCATATTAGTAGTCCCACCGAATTTATAATCCAATCCGACATTCTTATCTCCAAAACAAACATGCCCTTTGTGTGCTAAAACTTTAATACTGGCCAAATGCTACAACATTATGCAGGAGCTTGGTCAGTGTGTTTTTTTTGTGGTACGATGGACCAATGTATGCACACTTGAAATAAATCATCCCGGTCGTCCCGGACTACAACAGAGACGCACTGACATGGAAAAAACAATAAGATTAGTACAAGCAAGGGAGAGAAAGTTCTGAGTGTGCTTGATGGTGGCTTGTTGTTGGTTAACAATCAAGGAGGATTGTAACATGTAAGAAAACTGTTTTTGGTATTGTTGCCAATTAAAAGATCAGTAGGCAAGGTAAAGGATAGATATGTAACAATGGTGTTTTTTGTTTTTTTGGGATACCTAATGCAGCAATGCCTTATGGTCTCTTTATCCAAACAATGCAAACCAAAAAGACTCATAACATACGTGGTGCTACCTACTATTTCATATACACAAACTTGCATATACTCTTTTTTTCATAGACAAAACGTAAGTTCTTTGCATACTGTGTTTATGGACAAAATAGAACTTGTGCACATACCCTTGCTTACAATGACTTGAAAAACATTCACAAAAGAAGTGACACATGGAATGGTCGTGACATAAACAAAGTTCACGTAGGTAAACTGGCTGCAGAACTTGCGCCTCCACAAAAGGTAAGTAAATAATTGGGTTAATAGTCTAGGGCTACTGGCTGCCCCCAAACCCCCACTTAGTTCTGCAAATTGGGCCGATTTGGGCTATCTGGGTGGACTCGGTCCGGGTTAGGTCCAACCCAATTGTCTAAGGCTTTGAATAGTCTGAACCGTGGAAGGCCCGGCCCACCCGATGGGCGGACTAGGACAAGCCCAAACGGGCTAAACTCAGGTCGGATTGAACCGACTTGATTTGACCAAAATTAACCTCTCTTTTTTTTTTTTTTTTTTTTTATGTTTTGGTTTGTTTTTAAATTTTCGCTACACATTTGGAGTGGTATATTTTTTACATATGTTTATTTTCTTTTAATGTTGTAAGTAATATTTATTAGTGTAAATCATTTTATTATAAATTATTATTTAAAAAAAATTAAAAATTAAAAATTATATTTTAGTAATTTACAACAACAATATATTTATATTGAACAATAAATTAAAATTGACTAACCAAATAGAAAGATATGTATTTTATTTATTAAAAAATAATGTCAAATAAATTGATTGACAAATTGAAACAAACAAAAAACTAAAATAAATTTGAAAGTTGAGATTTGCATCTCAACTAGATTAGCACTCACTTAATCATCATTCATTTGAATTACTCATTCTTTCCTTACAAAGTATAATGTTAAAACAAAACAATAAATTT
>BRYE01000020.1:9858642-9861142 GCA_030159115.1 Actinidia arguta var. hypoleuca
ATCTCCGACGAGCTATGGCTCTGAAGTAAGCTCGGTGACCCTCTGCGCCGGAGCTCGATGAAAATATTATTGAACATCGGCACTATCTAAGATAAGGCCATCGTTATCTCCGAGCTATCGTTACTTAGTAAGTTCGGAATAATAACTGCGTTAGAACTTGGACAAAGGACAATGGCTATCGACAATTTCAAGGGATGTTAGATGACCTAATATGACTTGCACGTTGGAATTTTTTCTGACAGTCCCTATACCCAGAGGGAGACGTAGATGGAATGATGACAGACTACCAATCAAGTCCTAAGAGCGTGGTTGGGTCATCCATCTACTAATTGACACAACAGTCAGCGCTATGAGTACGCGTCAAGCTTTAGTCTATCTAGTGACAAGAAAGCTAGCACGTCAAGACACGCGTCAAGCTGTGCTATATAAAGTCAATATTTCTTTGTTTTAAAGGTATACACAATTCTACCTACTAAGAACATACACTTTATCTGGTCATTTAACTTGACTATTAGAAAGTTATTTCTCGAAAACAGCTCCGGTGCCTAATTTCACTATTTCTGTGCTACAGTTAGGGTATTGCCGTGTTACTGTCTGTTGCCAGCTCACATCACTGCCGCAAGACCACCGCAAGGGCTATCTTCGATTTCTTTCCTCTCATCCTTCAAGCATACACCCCTACACCATTGAATTTGGATTAAATTGCCATCTTTACCTTCATCATTGCACCTCCAAACACTCAGCCAACTCAACTTTAGATCCAAGCTTCATTGGTAGCGCTTAGTTTGACCACAGTAGCCGGGCTACACCGTGGTGAGTATTGTAAGATATAGTTGTATTGTTAAAGGTAAAAGATAAGTGGGTGTTAGTTTGTCCCACATTGAAAGTTTATAAAATTTTTGTTGGGTTTATAAAGTTTTGTAAACATCACTATATAAATTGAAATAAAGTGTATTGGGTAGTTATCCAGTGCTTTGTGTTGCACGCGCACACATCTCGCGGGCGAGTTGCATGACGCATTAGTGGCGCACTTGGCACTTGGACACGTGGCACGTGCGAGTGTGGAATTAATTAAAGGTTATATTATTATTATTTTTTAAATCTAATTATCTATTTAATTTCTAACTGTCATAACTGTTTAATTTTTTAAAATTAAACAGTCATGATTGTTCATTTGAAATAAATAGACACGAGTTTTAGATTTAAATTGAAAAGACACCTTTGTACCCCCTTTCATTCTATATATATATTGTTATCTTTATTTCAATTTTACTTACATTTTAGTCTTACAACTTTTGTATTAAAGAGAAGTTCTGAAAGAAAATCTGTAGAAAGTGCTGTTTGCAGATTTTAAAGTCTTTGTTGTATCCTGAAAATGTTTTGCCTATAACTCTGTAGCAACATAGTGGGGGCAAATAACACTTTAAAGAAAGTGTTCATCGATACGCCTCAAAACCACAAGATTTCTGATTTCAGATTATTGTAAATTAACAAGTATTGGTAGTGGCGGTAGCGAAGAGGAAGGGAAGGAGGCGCTTGTAGTGGCAACAATGCTAGGAGGAGGCGGGGATTAGGAGGTAAAATTTGGCGGCATGTGCTGCCCGTTATGCTTTGGCTAGGTTAGGATTTGGAGTTTGAAGATTGGCGTGGGGATGATAGTGGAGGAGTAGGCAGTGAGTATAAATGGGCAATATGATAAAGAAACAAAATTACAAAAGAAAAAGAAAATTTAAGAGAAGGGTATTATGAAGCATTTACAATTTTGCCCATTAAAATAGGCACTGCTACTTAGGTGCACCAGTTCCTTTAGAAATCACAAGTAGCATTATTAAATATTAATTGGATATCTTGAGGCTAAAAAGCATAAAGGTCAAAATCATTGCAACTGATACAAAAGTGACAAGTTTGTAAAATTGTTCAAACTAGAGGAATAATTACTGTAATTTTCCGTCAAAACTTTACATTCTTGTGCTTGTAACAAAATCTCAGTTGGCACTTTTCCTCGTTACATTTTGTTCAATTGTCAATTTGGCTCGTTGGTCTTTAAGATATTTACGACAAATTGGCCTACCTCTGTTTTTTTTGTTGAGATTTTTAGTTTTTCATATTTATTGAATTTTTTTAATTATTTGATCAAAAATTTTATACTTTTTCATTTTTTTATTGGGGAGAGGAGTCTAAAAATATAAAAAAATTATTTAATATAAAAAAAGTTAATTAAATAAAAAAATTATTTTTATTCAAAAACCTAGCCATTTTTTTTTGGCTTTAGTGGATTATATTTTCAAATTACTCTAGTCAAGAGAAATATAAAAAATATAAAATTTGATTCAAATAATTTAAAAAGTTCATTAACGATGAAATAACTCAAAAATTAAAGTAGTTAAAAATCTAATAAAATAAAAACTAGGACAATCTAGGCTTTAATTATTGAAAAGAGATCATGTGACCCTTAATTGAATGGTAGACATACAAAAATGCTGCATTTATCTACATCAAG
>BRYE01000020.1:9863642-9873642 GCA_030159115.1 Actinidia arguta var. hypoleuca
CAACAAAAAAAAGCATTCTATCCACATGTTTGGCACAATAAGCACAATTTAATTTGAATTTAACCGAATTGCAAAGTCTATTTGGCTACATATCCTTTTGTGGCTCGCTAACCTTCTCCTACTTGTTACAGTTTCTCCAAGAAGCACACATGGACAAGGATATGGCCAGGGACATGCATGTCCAGAGGGAGGACACATGTGCCCATGAAGTGTCCCCAACATGTCCGACGAAACAAAAATAAAAAAAAAATGGACACGCCACGATACGTGTATGAGAGTTTCCGAAGAGTGGGGGTGTCCGACACATGTTGGACACAGATACAGCGACTAACTTGAAGTGTTCGTGGTTCTTAGGTTTTAAACAATGAATTACTTCTGAGTGGATAATTATGTATTACTCAGTGTGATTCCATCTGGAAGATGGGAATGTATTGAATAATGTCATTCATGTATTTTGTGGACATGGTTGAGGTCTCTAGTCTAAAAATTAGGTATTTTGCTTCATTGATACCCTTTTAGTTCTAAGAGCTAAACTGTTTCTTTTCTGTCTGCATAACAATTCCCATGTCATTCCTTGTTTATGCGTATGCATATATGGCTTATGGTCATGTGCCTTTGTTTTGGAAAATAAATATGATTCACTATAATAATCATTCTAATGCCAACCAGGAGTCTTATTTTCTGGAGTTCCAGATGTACCCGAACTGAAAATACTAGAGCTCAATCTGAGATTGATCTGCGATTTGACGTGTTGTGACAGTGACCTAGTAAACCATGTTGCCTAGTAGACCATGTTGCAGACTTTACTGGTTTGAAAGGTATAAATTGGATTGATTCTTCAAACTTAGTCGTCACTTAAGACGCTGACCAATAGAAGTCATGGGAGATATTTTCTGGTCTTTGAAAGAAAGGAAAAAAAACTATAATAATGGTTGTTCAAGTTAGGGTTATTAGGGTCAAATCCCTTGGGTTTGGTGTTGGTGTTGCATAATCTATTCCGTTACTTGTTAACAGGTGTTACAGCGCAGGCAGGGCTTGACTTCTGGTGGACTAACCATCATTGAACTAAATAAGTTGCTTGATCGCTTAGCTTCAGGTGATAACAGGTAAACCACTCCTGGTGTTTATAGACTATTTGTACGAGTTAGTTCTTGATGGTTGCTCTATGACGATCTCTTAAAGAGAAGTTCTCTATCATGATCTTACTTGTATTTTTTCTCCCGCTACCTTTTTCCCACACTTTTTTTGTTGACTCAGGAGTTTACTGGTGAAGGGCAGCTTACTGATTTTGGATGGTCTTGTCATGGGGAGAAAGCCCTTTCCTCCAGTTATTGTTGCTTGCTCCTTGCATACGAACTGAAGCATCCATATAGACTATGACGCATGGGTAGTCAAACATTTCGTACCGGTACAGGATACTGGTACTTGCATGGTACTTCGATATATATATCGGGTACGCCAAAATGCGTACCAAATTTTTTTACTTAATTTTTGCTATACTTTTGCCGTATCCACTATGCACTCTAGTCGTACCCTAGCTGAAATAGTTCTTCCTTCATATAGAGATGAAGGTAGCTTGATGGGACTTTTTTCTTTAGCTTACCGTGCTTATAATATGAACCTTTGGTACATAGCAATAGCAATGACACTAAACTCCAATTTGTACCTAATTTTTTAATTGAACTTTGGTTTGTAGCTTGAATTCTTAACTAACTAAGCCATTTATTATTTTTTTTTGCATTTGGTTATTTCATTGAACTTTGGTTTATAGCTTGAATTCTTAACTAACTAAGCCATTTATTATTTATTTTTGCTTTTGGTTATCTTATTTTGTTATGTATAATTCATTACTAAAAATTATAATTCATTGTTATGTATTATTTTTAAGGGCCGTACTCCATTTGTACCCGTACCCTACTTTTTTTAGGTTCTGCTGTCCCGACGAACCTGTATTGTACCTATACTTGTACCCGTGCTTCATAGCATATAGATTATCATGGCATGAACTAGTTTCTGCCTTTCCCCGTCCCTGCCCACATGGTGATCGGGAGATAAAAACCTAGCTAAGAAACGAGAAGCAAGAACCTGTGAATGAACTGACAAAGAACTGCTCTGGACATTAACTTAATATTTAGTAAAGACATGTTGAATAACTGTCAGACAGATTTTACAAGTGTTTGCATAAGTGTTTGTGCTGACATGACACGCTTCATTCGTAGAAGTGTCCATGCTTTTTAGCATGATTTGGTTAGAGCCAAATTAAGCCATGCTTAAAGAGATGAAGATGGTTTTTCCTTGGGGTAAACTAGTCCAATTTGATCTTATATCAGTGAATGAACTGACAAAGAACTGATCTGAACATGAACTTCATTTTTAGTAAAGACATGTTGAATAATTGTCAGACAGATTTTATAAGTGTTTGACTAAGTGTTTGTGTCTGACATGACACGCTTCCTTCGTAGAAGTGTCCATGCTTCTTAGCATGATTTGCTTAAAGCCAAATTAAGCCATGCTTAAAGAGATGAAGATGGTTTTTCCTTGGGGAAAAGTAGTCCAATTTGATCTTATATCAGTAAAATTTCAGGTTGTGAAAGTTATGAATGAAAGTGCATTCAAAAGAATATCATGATTTTTTTGTAGTAAGATAATTTATTGCCAACTAAATAATTAGTAAACCTCTGAGAACCTGTATTGTACCTATACTCATACCCATACCCGTACCCGTGCTTCATAGCATATAGATTATCATGGCATGAATTAGTTTATGCCTTTCCCCGTCCCTGCCCACTTGGTGATCAGGAGAGAAAACCTAAAAACCTTGCTAAGGTACGAAAAGCAAGAACCTGTGAATGAACTGACAAAGAACTGATCTGAACATGAACTTAATTTTTAGTAAAGACATGTTGAATAATTGTCAGACAGATTTTATAAGTGTTTGAATAAGTGTTTGTGTCTGACATGACATGCTTCATTTGTAGAAGTGTCCATGCTTCTTAGCATGATTTGGTTAAAGCCAAATTAAGCCATGCTTAAAGTGATGAAGATGGTTTTTCCTTAGGGAAAAGTAGTCCAATTTGATCTTATATCAGTAAAATTTCTGGTTGTGAAAGTTATGAATGAAAGTTCATTCAAATGAATATCGTGGTTTCTTTGTAGTAAGATAATTTATTGCCAACCAAATAATTAGTAAACCTATGAGAACCCGTATTGTACCTATACACGTACCCATACCCGTGCTTCATAGCATATAGATTATCTTGGCATGGACTAGTTTTTGCCTTTCCCCGTCCTTGCCTACTTGGTGATCGAGAGAGAAAAACCTAACAACCTTGCTAAGGAACGAGAAGCAAGATCCTGTGAATGAACTGACAACGAACTTATCTGAACATTAACTTAATTTTTAGTAAAGACATGTTGAATAACCGTCAGAAAGATTTTATAAGTATTTGAATAAGTGTTTGAGTCTGACATGACACGCTTCATTCGTAGAAATGTCCATGCTTCTTAGCATGATTTGGTTGAAGCCAAATTAAGCCATGCTTAAAGTGATGAAGATGGTTTTTCCTTAGGGAAAACTAGTCCAATTTGATCTTATATCAGTGAATGAACTGACAAAGAACTGATCTGAACATGAACTTAATTTTTAGTAAAGACATGTTGAATAATTGTCAGACAGATTTTATAAGTGTTTGAATAAGTGTTTGTGTCTGACATGACATGCTTCATTTGTAGAAGTGTCCATGCTTCTTAGCATGATTTGGTTAAAGCCAAATTAAGCCATGCTTAAAGAGATGAAGATGGTTTTTCCTTGGGAAAAAGTAGTCCAATTTGATCTTATATCAGTAAAATTTCAGGTTGTGAAAGTTATGAATGAAAGTTCATTCAAAAGAATATCGTGATTTCTTTGTAGTAAGATAATTTATTGCCAACTAAATAATTAGTAAACCTCTGAGAACCTGTATTGTACCTATACTCATACCCATACCCATACCCGTACCCGTGCTTCATAGCATATAGATTATCATGGCATGAATTAGTTTATGCCTTTCCCCGTCCCTGCCCACTTGGTGATCGGGAGAGAAAATCTAAAAACCTTGCTAAGGTACGAAAAGCAAGAACCTGTGAATGAACTGACAAAGAACTGATCTGAACATTAACTTAATTTTTAGTAAAGACATGTTGAATAACTGTCATACATATTTTATAAGTGTTTGAATAAGTGTTTGTGTCTGACATGACACGTTTCATTCATAGAAGTGTCAATGCTTCTTAGCATGATTTGGTTAAAGCCAAATTAAGCCATGCTTAAAGTGATGAAGATGATTTTTCCTTAGGGAAAACTAGTCTAATTTGATCTTTATCAGTAAAATTTCTGGTTGTGAAAGTTATGAATGAAAGTTCATTCAAACGAATACTTTGTAGTAAGATAATTTATTGCCAACTAAATAATTAGTAAACCTCTGAGAGATTTTTATATAATTAGTTTCTTTCTCTTCTATTTATACTCTCTTTCTCTCTTTCTTTCACCCTTCTATCCACGTCTTTTGTCTATATTTTGCTTCACAACTTAGAATCAAATGATTTTTTTTATGCAAAACAGATTTCAGTTGCTACGACGATCCCTAGGGAAAACTAGTCCAATTTGATCTTATATCAGTAAAATTTCTGACTGTGAAAGTTATGAATGAAAGTCCATTCAAATGAATATCATGGTTTCTTGGTAGTAAGATAATCTATTTCTTCGGGATCTTCAGGAATAACATGATTCAACTAAGCCAGCTTTCATCATTGGTCAAGTTCAGTTCATAGGGTGCTGTGTTCATAAGGGGTCAATTTTCAGTTCACATGCTTCAACTAACTCGTACTTCTTGGAGGCCTCATCCATGTCAACATCCAGTACTCCATGTTTTAGCTTCTTCGTAGTTTCCCAACTTTCTCATGGGTCATGGCTGATTTTATAACTGTTATGGTATTCATTTTTAGCATCATGGATATAAATGGAACCTGGGAAAACAACATTTATCTACTTATGCACGTTCAATTCTATGTGCTCCATCTCTAATCTTCCAGTTTTTGTATCTCCTTTCCAAAATTTTGAAATGGCATTGACCCTTGCTTTAGGTTCAGCATTTTCTCCAGTGAAAACAATGTTCCTTGTGAAAAAATTAACTGAAGAAACTCATCACACTCTGCTTACTGCTAATCCCTGACGTGAGATTGCTGTAATAGTATATACACTGTTTTTCTTGTGATTCTTCTTAGTATTGTCACAATGCCATTTCATATGTCCTTTATCCTCAGAAATCTATTTGTTACACCTTTCTTTTCTAAGATCATCAAATAATATTTAGGCATCTATATAGGATTTCTCCAACTTATAAGAATTATATGATCCTCTGTCTCTCTCCCCTCCTCTATATGTGTGCTACACAAGTGTAAACCTGCCATGGTTTACCTCCTGAACTGACCATCTTGTTTGTTACTTCTAATATTAAATGCTTAATCAACTCTCCCTGCCATGATTAATGAGATTTTATCATCTAGATAGATACATCTGAAGAATCACCATATGTGTAATTGAAAGTTTTATATCAACAAGCCATATCTTGTTACCTTAATTTCTTTCATAGGTGGCCTTTATATTTGGATCTTTTTTTGATGATTATTAATAGGTTTTAAACTATTGCATGGGTTAATTTGTTGTTCTAAAACATTCACTTTTCAGATTGCTTTGAAGTATTAGATAGCAGTTGCTGGATCGCTTTCGCTTTTCTCTCTCTCCTTTTCCTTTTCTTTTGTATCGATATTTTTATTTTAATATCACTATTTTCTTCTGGTTTTCCGTCAAATTGTGGCATCAGGGCCAAGAAGACTGCTGTTCTTTCTGATCTAATCAAGAAAACTAATGCACAGGAAATGAAGTGGATTATAATGATAATTCTAAAAGGTTTTCCCTAATACATATCATGATTTTATGCTCGTTTCCCTGTTTAGCGTATTTGAACAGTAAGTTTTTCCCTTTCCCACTACCTTTTGCCAACGCAGATTTGAAGTTGGGAGTCAGTGAAAAGAGCATCTTTCATGAATTTCATCCGGATGCTGTAGACTTGTTCAATGTCACGTGACTTAAAACTGGTTTGTTAAAAGTTACGGGATCGAAATCAACGGCCTAAACGTCAGGTTAGTTTGAGTCTTAGATTGAATTCCTTTATTTAACATGTTGAATCCTGTAGCCACAAATATAGATCAGTTATGTTTTGAACAAGTTTGGTCACCATCAGACCATTAGTGTGTATCACGTGAATCTGACTTAATTATGAGGTAAAGTTTTGTAGTTATTCTCTCTCTGATTTTAATTGACATTTGGAGTGTTTTTGTAGTGGAGTGGATAATATCAAATAATATGCTCTTAGCCTCTTCCAATGAGGTTTGTTCTTCAACCAAGTTCTTTTTTTGAGATCGCAAGTTAGTTCAAAATCCTAAGGTGTTAGGAAATAGTCCAAACAATGTTTATTAAGCTGTCCAAAACTTTCCCTTATGTGCAACCCTCCACCTTTCATGTGGAGATATGCTTCCATACATAGAAAGAAGCAAAATGCAATTAGGAAACAGATGCGAACAGAGAGATTTTAACGCTAGACCTCCCCCAATAGGAAATGGGCCCAACAAAATAATGTATATAAAGCTCCAACACTCTTTTGTTCTCATTTGCATTAGAAGTGATGGATACGTTCTTTTATACCACAATTATTTTGAAATGTTGTAGCTGTCTTTTCATTTTTGTGGACGTCAAGACTTAAGATTAAACATGTTCTCTTTTGCATTGCAGAATAACTACTTAGAGTTTTGTTATTTATTGATTTCCAACCTTTCGGATGTATCTATTTATCTATTATTTATTTTTTTATATTTCAACTCTTATGTTCTTGTAACATTTCCAGGATTGTTGATAAATATCTCAAAAATTTACCATATCTAGAAGGTTTCCAAATGGTTATGAAAGGTGACCTCGCAGCGCGACTTTGCTAGCTAAACTTGCTTTCTCTAATGCAGAGATTTGGAATTACTAGGATCTTGACGCCGTAGGTTTTAGATTTAAAGATCCTAAGCTTCCATATTTATACTTCTGAAACTTGTTATTTCTTTGTAGAGTGACACAGTCCGAATGTTTCCTCTCACTCCGTGCTCCGCAACACAGGTGGCACGGACACGTCTCTAGGAATGAGTCCACTATTTGAGAGTTCTTGACACATGTTTGGCAAAAGCAAAAAAAAAAAGAAACCCCCGTAACTTTTTCCATAGTTGCTGGTAATCCCTCCCTTCCCTCTTCCTCCTCCTTCAATTGCCACCGCTCCCCTCCCCTCTTTCCGTGGCGCAATCCCTCCCCATTCTTCGCTGCAGCCCAGATTTTTGGATTTGTGATCAAATTTCACGTGAGGGTTTCATGGGGACAGATTATCTAACATATATCTATTACCTATTTACAACGAATTGGTGCCCAGATTTAATTAATGTATTTTTATAATTTTTAATTGTGGAAGACTCGTGCCCATGATTCGAATTGCCAATATATTGAGGATTCTATGAGAGATTAAGATTAATCAAGGTTGGACTGTTGTTTGATTGTATCCATATATATATATGGATAGATGGATGGATGACGATGGTGGAGAAACAGAGGAAACCAGAGCATCAATGATTTGTCCATGTGCTTTGAGAGAGAGAGAGAGAGAGAGAGAGACTCAAGACTGAAGATGATGACTCCAAACAACAGCTGAAGGAGATGAATGGTCTTCAATGGCAGAGGTTTTTTTTCAAGTCTCTCAGCATAGATAGAAGGAATATTTTCTCTTTCTAGAAGAATTGGAAATCAATTCCACATTGCAATAAATGAGTCTATTAGCCATGTCGAGTTGGATGCTCAGAATCGGATGATGTATCATTTTCCTTCTTTGTATAGTCCAATCCTCTGATGATTAGGGTTAAAAACATAAAAACCATATAATTCCCACAGCTAAACCCTTGAACTTTGAGAAGGTAGAAGTTTGGTCCCAGTCTTTGCAGAAGACCTTGTGAATTCATTCAAAATATTGCACAATGGGCTCCGACAAAGGAATAGAAAATCAGATAACATTGTCAAAAGCCTAACAAGTGCATTTTGGAAATGTAAATATTTTGGCACTTATTAGTTACGAGTCATATGACACAAAGCATGGTTATGGACAATATAGTAAATACTAAATAGGCCAACGTGGTGGTTTCCTAAAGTTAGAGAATAGGTAAATCGGCATTATGTCTTTGCCGGAAAGCAATGGGTTATTTGTTTTGCATGTTTATATGTTTGGAAAAGGGGTTAAGTGATAGACTGCCCAACAAATAAATTGGAAGTTGTCAAGTTTAATGTTTCAATAATTAACGGCCTTATGGATGGATTAATGGCTGTTCTTCAAGAATTAACTTGTTAATACGCAAAGAAAAAAGACTACTGATTTTGAAAAGGGTAAAAAAGACGAGGAGGGTGGTAATGTATTTGGGAGTTTTAGTTCATATCAGGCTACTTCTTTTGATAAGTTATGATCTAGTTTTTAAGCTAGATGTTTGTCCTTTGCATTATTTATACTAGAACTTATTCCAAACTCAAGAATGCTTCATGTGTGTCCACGTGATTAATATACGTCTGCTGCGTTTCTAGTTGAAAATTGTGATAGATAAATGATGCCTCTGTCATACACATGTCTAACCGTGTTGGTTTCAACATGTTTTCGACTTGCCTCACACATTCAGACAGTTTCCAAGGTGGTTACTATTCTAATTATTTATTAAAGGAGTCTCACTTAGAAGGCGTAATGGAGTTTCAACTTTCAACATTAAAGGAGGACAAAATTTGTAGAGATATTTTATTAATAACTATTTTTTTGAATTGTCTTTCGAAAAGACTTTCTTATAAATGAGCATAGAAACTATCCTACTAGGCAAAGGATTTTCTAGATCGTTTGACAAAGTTGTGTAGGTAGTTTAAGACTTATAATAATATTGATTCTTGAACAGGGGATGGACTAGATACTTATAACCCATCTATAACTTTGACACTGGATGAAGCGAAAACTACTAATGAACCCCTGATGTACGAAATCACTTATTGGATTTTATGTATTTCTTTGTTTATATGTTTTTGTCGAATCAAAAGATTATGGGCCAATTTGCCATAACTAAATCCAAGAGCAGTGCCCTGTTATCTGACATCATTGGTTGGACCCAGTCCGTTTTTGGGCCCACTTGGATGCTCCTCCGGTCCTCTAATTTCTACCATATTCGAGATTCAATTTCTTGACTGGGATTTATCAAGTTCTATTGAAAATCTGATTACCCTCAGTCTCATTTTGTTAGTCCACTTTGCCATTTTTGTCTATCCCAAAATGTTTGTCTATTTTGAAAAATCAACAACCAAAATATTGTAGACTTCCACTTTTGAATTGATTTGACAATTCCACTTTTAGATAATTTCATATTGTGGAAGGGTAATTTTGAAAAGCTAAAACTTTTTAGTTTAGTATCTTTGACTCCTTAGAAAGTTAGGTTCCCAAAAAAATGGACAAACAAATTTGAACGGAGGGAGTACTAATTTACAATGCAAAAAATATCACTACAAGATGCTAAGTAATAGAATGGTAAAAATATATTGATTGATGAACCGAAGGCATTATGAAAATAAAAGAGGTAGCTTTTGGTTACATGGCTCAATATATGAGCATGGCCAGTGAAGACAACTTATTTCTATTTTTAACCTTCTAGTCAGTAAGGGTATGTAAGTTGTTTCAAACATGAGTAATTACACTCGAGGACTAGCCATCTAGACCAATGCATAACCGTTAAACTTATCCCATAGAAAGTTGAATCAATAATATGATTTATAAATTTTCACATTTAATTTTTATAGTGATTTTCTTTAAAAAAAGGTTTATTAAAACATATTTAACTGAAGCCGTGCATAGCAAGGGTT
>BRYE01000020.1:9898642-9908642 GCA_030159115.1 Actinidia arguta var. hypoleuca
GTAGTATTTTGGAATAATCTTTAAAGTTAGAATGTCTGGGTGGGGACTAAAGTATAATTTTTATGAAGTTTAGGTCAAATTGTAAAAGTACTAAAGTTCAGAAGGCTAAACTGTAATGTTAGGGCATTATATTTCCAGTACCCGGACATAAACGGAAAAAAGAAAAAAAAAACATAGTTTTGAAAGGAATCCATTCAGGGTTAGAGAGAGGTTTCCAAGGTTGCTAGAGCGAAGAAGAAATGAGGCAATCTGAGATATTTAGATGGTAATTCCATTGAAGATTGGGGAGTCCTTCACAAACATGAGTGGCTAAACTCCATGTCTTAAAGTGGAGACGAAATTCTAAATGGGTAATTTTTAGACTTTACAATTATTTGGGATGATTTTTTTAATCATTCACTGTATAAGCAAAAGGCTTTCATTTTGAATAAATTAAGGGTGAATAGATCGAGGGTAAATTAAGGGTAAAGTACACTGCTACCCTCTTTACTCCATCAAAATCTTACTGACCCTCCCAGCCCCACCCCCTCTCCCTCTCCTCTATGCTCTAAAATCATAATGTCCACTCTTTAGTTGACCGTCAGGTGACTAAATAGAAAAATATGACGTCAGCAGAGCAACACCTTAAAATGCCAACTTTGCTTCTTGCCATTTAATCTCTTTGTCAAATGGCAACTTCAAGCATAGAATTAGGGATTAAAGTAGCATAATACTTGGTAAGAACCACTGTTATTTTTTCACAGAGATGTAGTTACAATGTATTGAGAACGTCATGAGTATTAATGGTAGATAAGAAGATGTAAGTGTAGGTGTGTGACTTGTCGTGAACAATGGTGAGTGAATGAGTTTAAAAAATTAATAAGATATGAAAACAAGGCTTGTTCAAGGATCAATCCAAAACACAATCTAGATTGTCTAACTCGTTTTTTTAGTACACAACTAACTATTACAGGAATTGTAACGTTAGCCGGAAATAGAGCGGTGAAATCATAAAATACTAGAAGGATATGTCAATGAATTGTATTGGCTTTTGATTAATGAATCAAATATTTTAGATGCAAGGAACTCAAGTACCAATTGAGAGAATCATGCAAATTGTCACGAGTGTCTCAATATGTACAATTCTAGTGCAAGTCCTTCGAATAGGCATTCACACACACAGAAAAAGGATGCAAGCTAAATAGACATGCTTGATATGTATTAGCCTAGTGAATGTCTGTCTAATATGCATTTATACAAATATGTAAGATGCAAGAGAACAAGCAATGCATTTGAAAATTAACATAATTCCATTAATTCTATTCAAGTATGTACAATCCCAAGTTTTGACCTAAAATTCACCAACAACAAATCATCAATAATATATGAAAATGAGTGTGAGAGCATAATTACAGATTTCTCCTCAAACTAACTTAAGCTAACATGCTAAAAGTAGAATTTACCAACAAAATATAGAAATATATGAATGTAATGGTCAAAATACAAAAGTGAATTTGAATTATGTGATTATCAATATGCAACAATGACTCTATAAAAGCAATTAATAAACAAAAATTGAATGCTCAAAAATACAAACTTGGACCGAAATGCAATTAATGAACAAGTACAAGAATTGAACAACAAAACCTGGAATTAAATGCAACTAAATGTAGAGGAAAGATATATGAACTTGTAACTTCATACGGAATCGAAATCGAACTTGAAATGAACTCTAAATTGAAGTTTTAGTACATGAACTAGCGAGAGAGTAGAGAGAAGGTCCTAATTTAACCAAATCTAAGAACTAAATCTAATAAAATGACTTCATTCTCCAAAAAGTACAACACTAGCACTTATTTATATGCAAGTAACTGATCTAGGTGATATTACAAATAAGCCCTCATCAATAAGGTCAATTTGGCATTTTTGCACTTTTCCTTCCGGGGCATATCTACCGGTACCAACTTTTTCTTGGTATCGGTACTATTGGGGTACCGGTACCTCAAAAACTCAATATCAGTACCACAAAAAATCAAGTACTGATAACACTACACATCAATTCCCGAACTTGCTTCATTTACATTTCTTTCTTGCTCCGCTTCGCTTTGGGACTTCTTTAATCATTCTTCTTGACTCATGCAAGTGCTAAACCCTCCTTAAAACACGTTCAATCCTTTATTATTGCAAATTACCTACAATCATAAAAAAAAAACTTGTATGTAATACAATGACATAACCGAAAGAGTAAGCAATTTAACCTACCAATTGAGGAAAATAACTATGGGATTTGCACAAAATGTGATACAAATCACACACACCAACTTGGTTTTTGCTACTCCTTAGAAAAACAAAGATTCCAACTCTAGTTTCACAATGAAATTCAATTTTAATGGAAATTACAAACTATTCGTACTCAAAACTATGCTCATTAACTATTTCACTATAGTTGCAATGCAATTCCCAAGTTCAACTCATATACAAATTCGATCCTATACTCGCATGCATAACATCATAAATTCATCCAAATCCTCAACATGCAAATGAATCAAGCAGTCCAATATCGAGCTTTGATTTCAAATTCTCACATGTTTTACACTTTTCAAATGAAACACTCCGAACTTAGGCAATTTAGTAATAAGCATGCAATTGATTCTTATAAACAATAAAGTAAATACCTCACATGCTTTCAAATGAATAAGGCAAATAAGCAAAAAGGAAATATATTTACAACGAATAGATCATGAAAGATAAAGAGTATATACATTGAAAGAAACATTACATAACCCACCATAATCATCATCAATTAACATTCATAGCTTGTTAAAGGTTAACAAGGTCTTTTAAGCTTACAAATGGCCATGGTTTTCAAAAGAAATATATAACTACAAGACTCAATGGAGAGATGGTGGCCAAAATGACGGCTAGGTGAACTACTTGCCACCATTCTCTTAACTCACAACTCAAAAATTTTGATTTGATCCCTCGCCCCCCAACTTGAATGATGCACTGTCCTCTATGCATTGAAAGAGAACTACAAAAGATAAACACTAGGGGTAAGTAACTAAGACCAAAGAAAAACACATGACACTAAAGAAAAGAAAATACAAAAACTCAAAGACTCAAGACTCAAACAAGACTTGACACCAACCATGATTTCTCATCAAAACTCCTTCCACATCATGAATCTTTACCACAAGCAATTGACTTTCCGAGGCATGGTAGCCTAATTCATTCTTTTCGTTGTCATCTCCATCATCATTCCCATCGTCTTCCTCTTCTTCTTCCTCTTCTTCAATTTCATTCCTTCTCTCATTCCTTGTTCTGCTTCGAATCTATTTTGTACTTGCTCTTCTTCTTCTATCAGAGATTCATACCCTTTGTCTTTGGAAAGTTGTGGGACGAGAGAGGGACTAGTTTTTTTTTTGATTTGCCTCGGTAATAGGACCGCCCTTAGGTGTTTACCACACCGCCTTAATATGTCCATTAACTTTATCCTCAATGCAAAAGTGGGAGATCATGCATGGGAATGGCATTGAACTAGTCTTGCTTGCGGTCGTCCTAAAATCGTGAATTAAGCTCCAAATGATCACCAAACTACTGCTATTTGCTTGAATTTTCTAAATTTTCAAAACTTCTTCCCAACTTCTCCATATCACTTTAAATCACTTCCACATTCTCAAAATCATTAAAAAGTGTCTTAAATACCTTTCTCCATCACTCCAAAAACCACTCTAAGACTCATGAGGGCTACTAGGTTTAATGAATGAAAGATGACTTAATAATGAAGCTCAAATAAAGGGTCCAAGGATGACTTCAAATTTGTGATTTAATTCATGAAATGATTTCCTTGTATCATCCCTCAAACATGATATCTAATATTGAAATGGTGATTATATGCAGCATATCTACCATGCAAAAAGATTGGAAGTATTGATACCTAGTGAAATGACATGAAAGGCTCAAATTCAAGCATAGTATTTCTATAAATCTCCACTCTAGCATGTCATGCGCTCATCAATCACATGTTTTAAACTTGAAACCATTCATAACATTATGAAATTGAGAACAAGATCAATCATTCTACGAGCATGAAATTGGGCAATGCATCAAACATCAAGTTTATTAGACTAATGAGCCTGATTCAAGCTAAATTGATCCATAAGCTATCAATTAAACATGAATCTCATTGAAAACCATGAGAAATTTGGTACCAAAGCTAACAAAAGCCAAACTTTATTCTTCACCCCCAACTTGAATGTGGCATTGTCCTCAATGCAAGAAAAATGACAAATATGAAATACAAAGGTGAGAAATGGTACCTCATTGAAGCTTTTATTCATTATAGAATTAGAGAGTAAGAGATGAATACTTCTTTGAAACTCTTGCACTTAATGAAACCTTCAAAATGAAAATACACTACAAGGAAAGAACAAAAATAACAAATAATAAGGAATGAAAAACAACTAAACTAATCTACGATGTACAACTAAACCGCTTGGGTTTCCTCCCAAGAAGATCTAACTTTAACGTCTTCAACCAGGCACACGACACTTTCTTTGTCACGACCCAACACGTTATACACTTGGTCCCACCAATAATACAAGTGCCACGTGACCAGCCAATGAAATTCCATCTCACTAAGGCCTTTCTAACTTAACTCAGTTTAGGGATTTACTAACATCATTCAACATATATTACTCGAATGATACACATGCGGAAATTATCCAATAAAATCAGAACTGACATGTCATATTTAAATAAAAGGGACAACCTGTCCTGACATTCAACTCGAATATAGATATATACAATTATCAAAATGGTTCTGATATACAAAAATCAACACTATTCTGGCCACAAACTGGCACAACCGTCAATAATCTTTTTGATATGAATTCATTCAACAATTATCTGGTCATGATCTCCTTATTACATCAAGCACTCTATATTCTCTCCCTAGCGAATAGGGTATCGTATGAACTATATGTCAGCTTAAACATACTTTCTCAAGTATTATTTTCATACTTTTATGGTACAACAAAACAAAGCATGCCTTTAAATATAAAACATATCAGTTTTAAATACAAGTCGTGCTTTCATTTACAAAACATGAAACATGTTACTTTTATGTTATGTAAAACATAATAAGACTCACCTCGTGCTTAAACCTGCGTTCCACATGCACTTGGTTTTAGACTAAGGCACCAGCCCCTTAGGTCTCGGTCCTATAGTCAACAATTTCCACAATTAGGCTTTCGCTTAATTGTGTATTTTTTTTATTTAACTTATATTTCTTCCTAGTGTAATGAGTTTAAGGGTAGGATAAGTGCATAAGTATGCTGGCAGAAAACTGTGCCAATTGTGGAGGTTCAGTTGATCAAAATTGTAGTCTGTCAAGTTCAACCGATTGAGAAAAAAAATATTCAACTGGTTGGCTAGGATCAGTGGCCTATTTTAGTGACCTCAGCCGGTTGGCCAAGATCAGTGACCTATTTTAGTGACTTCAATCGATTAGGAGAAAATATTCAACCGGTTGGAAAAGAACAAAGACTTAACAAGTTTGCCTCAACCAGTCGAAAAAAATGGTTCTACCGGTTGGAATTCAACAGAGACTTAAACCGCCTCTTCTCGACCGGTTGAGCTATAGTCGAACTTGAAAAACATAGAATTTTAATTTTCCTAGCTCAACTTGTTCGAGTTGGCTATCCTATACAACTCAAATCAAACCAAAAAGTCATCATATGAAGGACTTACGTCCAAAATATCACTGACTATTTCATAGAAAAACTGAACACAACGTAGGCTTCAATTTCAAGCCTACCACAACGTACACGAGCCATATTTTTAATGTTTTCTCAAGGTTTTATCATGATAGGACATACACCTCCTATCTTAAGTGTTCAACACTTACTTTACAAAAAAATTTATAAAAATAGGAGAGAGACAAGGGTATTTATTGGAGTTCGGAGAAGCGTTGCGTTATTTTATTTATCGCTTTCTCTCTTCCATTCTCTCGCCTTTTCTCTTTTTCTATCTCTCGAGCCTTTTCTCTCTAGGTCTCTCCTCTTTCTTTCTCCCTTTCTTTCCCCTTTCTTTCTCTTTTTCATTTTCTTTTCTTTTCTCTATTTTTCCTTTCCTTCTTTCTCGTTTGTTTCTTTCTTGGTGTGTTGCTTGTGCACAATTTTCATACATGCACAAGTCCCTAGCCAAGATATTTGGTTCAACTTCACAAGTTCTAACTTAGGACAAAAATAATTGTCCAAATCCTTGACCCTTGAAAAAATTATCCCATGTGGTCCACCCCATGTTTCACACCATGAGTCATCCCTCATGGCTCGACATTTGTCCCAATTTTTGTTCAATTTAGAAAAAAAAATTATTCGGGTATAATTTTTATTACCGAAAGATATCCCAAAAAAATTAATTTAATTCACATAAATTCTATTCCGGGTTGGGGTATTACAATCTTTATGCCTCTTCTTGTAGTTGAATAATGAATAACCATTCCACAAGACATACTTGAATTTCACTTCAACAAGACAACAAAACATAGGTATGTGCAACTGAATTATGCACATACCTTACTTGTTGTTTACCACGTGCAAAAACTTGATAGTATAATTCATCATACAACATTGATCAACCTCACAATGTTGCATTATCTCCTCCATGTGAAATACAAATCAAGACTCGAAAAGTTCTAACTCATCCTCTGTGAAAAGTTCCTCCTCATCCCACATAGGCAAAGGATCATCACACGGTAAAGGATCCACCTCGAGTGCACAAGGAGAATCAAAAGATGAGAAATTCATTGGTGCTACATCTTCAAAAATAAGTTGAATTTCACGAAAAGGAACCACCAACGGAATTTTGAGCCATGTCTAGAGTTGGCAAACTAAAATCATATGGTAAAGAGTGTTTCGAAAGTCCAAGAGAAAGTTCATCAACTTGTGGAACTAGAGGTAATGGATCTTCCATATGAATCTCCACTATTTAAAAAATGTGAGAAACATCACATGGTGGTTGCTATAACTCGGGCTCGTGAAGTAGCTTAGTTGTAGGGAAATCTATTGGAGCTATTTCCATGGGAAGAGTTTCAAATTCACTCAATGGATCATCCGGAGGAATCACCACTAAGTCACAAGGCAATTCTACAACTAGCTAATCCATTGGTTCAATGAACATAACCGGGGACTCGAATGCATTTAACGTTTCATTACAAGGTTCAATCGATGATGAAAAATCATCATAGAATTGGTCAAATGCATACCAAGCCTCCCTAGGGGTTCTATCAGGGAAAGGTCCATTGAATATTTCCTCTACAAATTCGCACATTTTGGGGATTATACCTTCATAAAATCCACAAATAATGTCCCCCATTTTGTAGCCATGATGTGGACAAGAATAAAAGTATGATTTAAATCTCTCCCAACATTGTGAAAATGATTCATCCTTCTTTTGAGAAAATTTTGCAAGTTGGAGTTGGAGTATGAAGGTTTGAAATGGTGGGAGAAACATGTCCAAGAATGTTTCTTTCATCTCCTGCCACATTGTTCCCAATCCTTGACAATGATGATAAAATGGAATATTCTCTTTGTCGTTAAGAAAGGGCTGGAACAACCTTATTAAAACTAAATCAATATTATTATTGATTTTGTCCAAACTAGTACATATGTCCTCAAATGTTTGATATGTAGGCTCGGATTTTTAGCTTTAAAACCATGAAATTGTGGAATTAAAGAAGATATGTCATGAAACCATAACCGGCTTTCATTAACTTGAAATTCCATGATTTAAGAAATTAAGACTGGTGGATAAAATAAGTAATAATGTGAATGAAAAAGAATTAAAAAGTGAGAAGGAAATAAACGTAGTAAAACAAAATGCATTAAGAGAAAAAAATACTCACAAACCCTTGTGATGAGGATCACAGGTTCACAACCGTTGACGGAGCTAGATCCCTAGCAACAGCCTCCAAAATACTTGTCTTTTACAATCCTATGTCAAACAACCAAATCAAGGTCCAAGCATAGAGTTAGATAAGGTAGGATCGTAGAAGCATTAAAACTTGATAAGTATCAAGGTCATCTCCACGAGGATTTAGATATAGCCCAAATGAATGGCATGTGAGAATCAATGATAGGTGAGAAATGTGGAATATAGTGGAAATAGACAAAAGACGGAGTAAAGTGTGAGAATGAATATCAAAAACTTGTTACAAGAATTAATAAAGTAGACTAGCTCAAGGATCCATCTCAATTAAAACCTAGAATGTCTAATTCCTTCTCTCTTTGACTATACAACTAACTAATCATGAGAATTGTGACATTAGTCGAAAAGTAGAGCAGTGAAATCAATAAAACACTTAGAAGAATTGTGTTGGCTTTTAACTAATGCATCAAATACCTTGGGTGCAAGGGACTCAAGATCAAGTGAGGAATCATGCCAATTAGCACAAGTTGTCTCAATATGTACAATTCTAGTGTAAGTCCTTGGAATAGGCATTTACACGAAGACATAAAATGAAAAGGAAAGCAACTAACTTGTGAGAATCAACACAAAGCTATCATCTTTACTCAAGTATATACAATTCTCAATTTTGACCAAAACTTCATCACCAACTATCCATTTATCCGTCCTCTGCAGACAACTCTACCTTTTTTGGCTAAAGGTGGTACCGATATGAAAGTACACTAATCTTGGGGTACCAGTACTAGTAACAGAACTATACTAGTACTAGGTTGGTACCAATACCTCCCTTATCTTGGTACCGGTACACATGTTAATTTTTATAACTTTTGTGCGTCTATTGACTCTTCCTTTTTCTCTTTTAGTTTGGAACTTCTTTAAACCATCTCTTGAACTCATAAATGTCATCACTCTTCCTTGAATTACATGTAACCCTTCTTTAAATACATTTTACCTATAATCATCAAAACAAACACTTTGCACATAATATCGTCGTTAACCAAGAGTTAGACTACTAAACTAACCAATTGAGGGATTTAAAACTACCAAATGTATAAAAAATAATGATATAATCATTTGTCCTTGCAAGAAATTCCTTCTTCTTCACTCTTTACTTCTCCTCCAAGACCTACCTCCAACCACCTCCGACATAGAAGAAACTACTCCATAACCACCAAAACCTTTCTTCTTATCCATTTTGCTCCTCTATATCCACCACAATTTTTCTTCTTCATTCCTTTGCCTTTTGCCCTTTTCCTCCACTAGGTCTACCCCATCTATTAGCCCTACTTTATGTGACGCCCCGTAACCCGATCTATGCGGATCGACGGTACGTCACCGGCCGGCGGCTTGCCGCCAAGGCCTACTTATCTTTAACCTATGCATACTCATTCAAATTGGTATAATTTTTCTTTTTTGAAAGCGTCATAATACTGAAAATAATAAAGTAGAGTGTGCACACTGTATACAGAGCTGTGCCTAAGTTTTAAACTTTATACATACATCACATGGCCAAATTAAGTTATGCATGACATGGCCGTACATCACTACATAATATAGGGTCTAGCCCTTACAAAACAACATAAGGCCATTGGCCACAAAACTAAAGTCTACTTGCTATCTTCTTCTTACTGCTCCTCGGACTGGTCTCCTAAAAAGGTTTCGAAATCGTAAGCTAAAAGCTTAGTGATTAACAACAGATGCATGAACATAAAATACCATGGATTATTTCATAACATACTTATATCATTTAACTTAAACATGTGAGCATACATATCTTTTCTAAAAACATAAACTTTCATAAACTTGAAGCTCACAAAATCTTGACATACTTGCTTTTGTACTCATACATATCATATACTGAAACTATAATAACTCGGCTGAACTGGATGACCATATAGGTCGGGTGGCTCTTTTGGCCAGAGATATCTCACTTTGTAGATGGAACTTATTTTATGTCCCCCATCTACCTTAGGACCTTAGGCTAGATTAAAGTCCCACCACGGGGGACCACGAGTGTCACTATACTTGCTTATCTTGAACATACTTATTTTTT
>BRYE01000020.1:9936142-9938642 GCA_030159115.1 Actinidia arguta var. hypoleuca
AAAGGAGTAGTCGATATTAAAATTTATTTCGTATACCTTGTCTCCAACAAAACAAAAAATTATTATCTCTCACACGTTAATTGATGTATGCCTAATAAGATGTATGCGTAAAAAATGTAGATATGCATGACTAAATTGCATAGAACACTCATATTTTGAGTCTTACGATTATGTCAATCAAGCCTTGCTCTGTCACACTCCATATGGCTTTTAGGACTTATAGGAATCAAGAAAATAGATCAAAATTTGGCTAAAGTGCAAAACTTTTAGTTGTTAACTTTCTATAGTTCCTGCATAAAGTCCAGCTGACTAAACTTAAAAGTTTGGTCGACTGAAAGGCAAACTTTGGTCGATCGAAATTGTAATAATCGCGATTTATCAGAAAAGATCGCAAACTTTTGCTAAACTCTCATTTCTCTTTATTTTTCAAAAAAAATTCTCTCTCTACCCTAGGACTTTCTCTCTCTCTCTCTCTCTGCAATTTCCTTCTCTTTTTTTCTGTCTCAAAACCTTAACCCTAGAATCATCTTTCTCTCAATCTCACTATAAAATCTTAGAAATTCTTTATTTCTCTCTCTCCATATTCTAGATTCAAAATCTTAGATTTCAAAATCAATTCTCCAAATCAACCATAATTTGACCAAGAATGAAGCATGCCACCAATGACCTAAGAGGGGATGGTGCAAGACCAAATCAACCACCCTCATTCGTGTTGAAATCACGTCTCTTCAAAATTTTGTAAAATCAAGCGCATGGCTTCCGGATTTCAAAGAACAAACTATCATCACTGAGCAGAACACTGATGATGGGTTTTTAGAGAAATATCGGCTCAAGATGATGGAGCTGGTACAAGCTCAAGGATGGGATGGGATGATGCCACTTCCAACGGATGTGTACTCAATCCTGGTGATACTCTTATACTATAACCTAGAAGTAGAATCCCTATAAAATGATGAATTCACCATAGACATAAAGGTTAGAGGGAAAAACATTTCTGAGTATTTTGTCAAATATCATTGGTGTTCCCAATGTTGGGGAAGAACGTTCATAGATAAATCGAGTCAATTTGATTGAATTGAGCATAAACGAATGTTGATTAAGGAGATATAAATAAGAGGAACGTTAGGGGCCTCAAAAACCAAGGAATTAAAGAAAAAGTATAGGTTATTCCATCGTTTCATCGCCTACAATGTAATTCCTAAAAAGTGGCATTACAATCAAGTCACAATCATGGATAGCTTCATCATTTATTGAAGCACAACTAGAGATCCATTGAACTTAAATGACCTAGTTTTAAGGAAAATGGCCGATGTAAGGAATCATAAAAATAAAGCATTACCTTTTGGTGCCATTCTGACCAAGATTTTTGAGCATTTGGGAGTTAGGTTTAGCAACCAACATAATCAATACGTCGATGGAGGTTTCACTAAGCACCTAATCAATCGTGGTGTAAGTATTGACTCCACAGATAATGAGGAAAGTGAAGGAAGAGATAAGGTAAATAATCCGCACCTTGCAAATATGGAGGTAGACAACTCTTTTAACATTTCTCCACCTGGTCTGAGTGAGAAAATTTCTCTTGGTCCGAGTGCTCAACCTTTTCCATCGCAAGATACTCCTCCTGCTTGGTTCATGGAGTACTTTGGACGAATGAACTCCACAATAGAGCGACTCGAGCAATGCCAACTAGAGCATCAATGGCAATAAATGGAATATCATGAGAAACATCAAGCTCAATTGGACCACACTAAGAGCGAGTTAGCTTACCTCTCCTTCCACATTGGTCGAGAGTTCTCTTAGTCTCCATCCCCGTCTAATCAACCTCCATCATCCTCTCACTCTCTGTCATTTTGATGATACCCCAAAGGGGGAGAAGAAGAAGTAGTTTCTTGTTTAGTTGAAGTTAACATTAAGATCCTTCATTGATACTTGTTTTAATGTGCTAAACTTCGTTAATTTGTTTTTTTGGATAATTTTTTAATTAAATTATATGGATGTTTTTAGCTTTTGGATATGTTTACTTACTTAAATATTGTTCACTATTCAATTGCCTTAGACTAACTTGACGAAAATCATATAGCAATTGAAGAACACTTGGGAAATGCTCGACAAAGTCCAAATTGGTATACTTTATCCCATGTATTTAAATTTCAAAGCATGAATGATAATTCATAACTGTTGAAACCTACTTCATGATAAATTTAAGAAAATACATCAAGCAAGATAGGGGGAGCTTAGACTGAAGGGAAGCATTGAAATTAAAGCATATTTGATTTTCAAAAAGTAGATTGTGTCATTAAAAAGAGAGAGATTGTTAGCATAAACTTAAAATTGATTTTGATGATTAGTATTATGTATGTTAAACAAAGTTTAAATACTTTATTTGAAAATAGTCTTAATGATCTAAATCGAAAGTCAAACATCTTCACGTGTTATAAATATGCAACATTCATTAGTTTAACGCAAAACAGCAATACACAAGTTCGTTTTGAGAATATAC
>BRYE01000020.1:9943642-9948642 GCA_030159115.1 Actinidia arguta var. hypoleuca
TGGACGGTTGAACGTCAAGTCATCCCACAGTTTCTCGCTCGGAGTTAGACCAAGCTTATAGTTGACCACAATGAGCTTTTTCGAATACTCTTCACTCTCATTGTATAGTTCCCAATATCCTTTGTAGAGTGTTAGAAGTGAACTTACACCCTTCAGTGCTTTGGTATTGATTACGAGCCGAGCCATGAATGACCCATAAAGTTAGAGGAAGCTCTTGATTGACCCCAGTGGGAGCTTCTCGAACCACTACAGGCCAAGATCGCCAGACTCAATGGAAATACCCTACACATTTGTACCTCGAGATGATTCCAAAGTGCCATCATCTGCCAAAAGTGGCTGATGTGTAACCTCGAGTCTAACTTTCTGTCATACATATTGAATTTTGGTGGGTTAAACTTCTATAGAGGTTTCATTCTCTTAATCTCGGGTGCAAATGGATTTTGGTACCTTAGGAGGAGTTGTTCCCTTTGTGCAGACTTTGAAGTCCTTGCTTCTAACCTCGCTGGGAGAATTGTTTTTATAGCGACTGCTGCTCTAGTGACCAGTTTCACTCGCAAGTCACTATCTTCTCAGCTTTGTTTGGCATGAAGGGTCTGGAGAAGGTCCACGCAGGTGGTGATTCAGCTCGGTGGAGCCCTTTGTTTGCCCTTTCCCACGGTCTTATTGCCGCTTTGTCTCTCGGCCTCATCGTAAAAAGATAAGGCCTACTTGCCCTTCGATCCACCCCGAGGTGGGACTTTTTGTCGAATCGACCTCCCTTCAAGCGACCCTCCACTAGCCTTAGTGGCTGGCATTTTTAAATTATTAGCCACTAACACATGTCTTAACTCTACCATTTCAGCTACATGCATCTTATGGTAGTGTCTCGGCTGTCTTCTTCGTCGTTTGGAAATGACTAACTTGCCTTTGCCCTCGATTGGCTATGTTGCCATTCATGCTTCTGGATGCCATCAAATGTGAGGCACCAAAACAACACCAATCGTGGGGCAGTAGGGAGAGAAAGAAAATCGAACATAGAAATCGGCAGCGGTTCACCGACGAAAGCTGGTGGTAGAGGGCTACTTTTCAGACTTGCGAGATAGGAATAGTGAGACAAACCAGCCAGAGCTGTTCCAAGACAGCACTCTGAATGTCAAGTTAGTGACCAGAAGTGTGGAGAAAAAGAGAGTGTGTATAGTGTGTGAGCTGAAATTGTGTATCCGTAAGGGTCCGGTCTTTTATAGTGCAACTCGGTGCGTACTTGGACACTCAAACTGCCATGTCATCGATTAGGAGGCTGACCCAATCATGCCCCTAGGGCACGACTGGTATCCAACCTATCTCGTCATCGACATCTGGACCCAGGTGTGTGGGTGGCAGAGGAAACTCCGTCATACAAGTTATCTTTTGACCCTGATGTACCTTGGAATCACTGCCCAATAAAATTCTCTAACCGAGCTCTGACACGATAATGCTAGCCGAACTTACTAATAAGCAACAGTCCGGCAGTGTCGCTCGCCCTAGCTCGATCGAAAATAATAAAAAATATTTTATCCTCTCACAATTAAATATATACTAAATTGCATTACATTACAATTTATAGGTGGAAGGCATGAATGTGAGCCACTTGACGCCAAAGACTACTAATTGCTATTAAATTTGCGATTGGGGTTGGGAATTTAGTGGCGTGTACGAAGCAAGATTGAAGAACAAAGGTGTTGGCAAATATGAGAAAAGGAAGGTTGGGTGCAGACAAGAAAGTGAAAAAGGAGGTCCATAGATGGAATTAATGACGTGAGATTAGCAGCATCTGAGACTTAAAAAGAAGTATCTGGCTTTTCTACAGTCAAAAGTGAAATTCAAGCATTTTAAATTTTATTTTAAAATTTTAAAATCGGACTACTCAGATTAACTTTATTAGGAAATTAGAATACTAAACTTTAGAGATGCATGAATGATTTTATTGTTTTTACGTGAATTGTTTAAACAATTTAATCAAAATTTATTCTTTTTTAATTTCTCTTAACGAAATGAGTATTAAATGTAAAAGTTCTCATATAATTTGAAAAAACAATTCATTAGAAATAAAATAAAATTATTTTTACTTGAAAAGCTAGCTAATATTTAATTTTTTATATTTTTAAATTCTTCACATTAAAAAGAATCAAAAAAATATAAAATTTTAATAAAATTATTAAAAAAATTAGGCCAAAGTATAATAAATATTTAATGCGGTGTAACTATACAATTGTCAGCAGCCCCTTTATACGATGTTGCGCGACTCTGGGTCCACCCGTTCACACTTTGTATCTCCCAAACAAGTCCTTCAAAGGTTCAAAATTCTGAAACAAAGTCAGACACTTTGTTTTGGTAGGAGGACAAATTAAAGAAAAACAAAATTGAATTATGCATCTACCAAAGAAAGATGAAATGAAAACGATATTACTTTCGTCAACGTTTACTCCAATTATTCCCCGCCGAATTAAGATTTCATAGACCAAAAAATTCTGCGCCTTTTGAGTTTCAAAAAGCATTAGTCCTCTTTTCCAAATTTTTTAATATATTTTTAATTAAGAAAATGTTGTATAAACTAACAAACTGCGAATTTTTCATACTCACATAGGTGTTGGGCAATGATAAAATTTTAGAATTTGAAATGTAGCCTCACTAATGTAATATTATCTCACTAATGTAATATCATAGAGACAACTCGCGTGTGTGAGAAAAATTTAGAAACTCTGTTAGTTTGTATAGCAGTCCTCTCTGGGCAAACTAATTTGATGAGGGCAATTATGTTCATTATTTTGAAGGCTGGTGAATGGTTAAAATGATTGGTTGGTTAGAGTTTGACATAGGGGTTGTGCCTATAGGCATGGAACCATGATGGCTGTATTATACGAGACATGTCTTGGTCTCAATGATATGATTAGAATTATTTGTTAGAGCTCGTCGAGGATATAACATATGAAAAAAATCGAGTGGAACATAGTATCTATCAGGTGAGAACTTATTTGTGTTCCAATTTGCTTTCAAAATCATATTGGTTGTTTATTTTTTGCGGAATAAATATGATTTAATCATGTGATTAAAGACGTTCGATCAACTTAATTAATTTTTTGAATGATCTCTCGTCCAGCCTCCAACATGAACAATTTTGATCTTACAATTGGACCCGATAGAGGCCAAATAAAGCGGGCAACATGATGACGCACAACACCGAGTTATGTTCCCTAGTTAAGATGGTTTATTGGAGTTCATTGCATTTAAGTGAACTCCTTTGAGATTCAATCACAATAGTATATAATATTTACCAGTCTAACCCGAGTTTATAGTCAGTGAACTTAATTGGGCACTCCAAATTAACTTTTAACTTAAGCTCTTAGCATTCCTTCCGCCACCCACATCCACCACCGAATTCATAAAATTCTCCAATAAGACTATCGGAGGCGGCAAGCAATGCTAGGTTGCAGCAAGATAGCAATTAGGTTCCAAAAAGACTACCAAAATTTTCAGCTGATCAAGCTAAAAATGGGGATGGTGATTTATTTTTATTTTTATTTTTATTTTTATTTTGGAGGGGGTTCAAATCGTTTGACACTTGTTGGAGGGTGGCTCCACAAATTTTTGTCAGGATAGTCATTAACAAAATAATTTTTATTTTTTATTCTACTTGAAACCACTAGTGAAAAAGTAAAACCATGGGTGAAAACCATACGTGAAAATATGGAAATGTGGGAAACAAAACCATGGGTGCAAAACCAGGGTGATATTAATTTGGCTTAATTATATAAACACCCCTTAAATTATAACGTTTTGTCACTAACATTTTCTTAATTAAAAAATCGACTACTTACACCCCCTTAATTATTGAAAATAACAAAAGCCCTTACACCATTAACATAATATGTGTAATTACTATAATACCCCCCAAATATTTCAATGACACAACTGTTTCTCTCTTTCTCTCTTTCTCTCACTTATGCATACGTTCTTTCTCTCTCTTCTCTGAACTCTGCTCTATGGTTCTCTTCTCTGCTCTCCTTCTCTCTTCTTTCTTGTTCTCTTCTCTGCCTCATATCTCTCTCTTCTCTCTATCTACATCTCCCATTTTCTGCACTCTCTCTGTCTTCTCTCTCGTTCTCTGCACTCTCTTTCTCTCTGCTCTCTCATTCTCTGTAATTGAAAATCACAAATCCTAGACGCGATTGAACTTGAAAATCAATGGATTTAGTGACTGAAAAATAGGGTTTCTAACTCTAATCAAGGCTGGAGGTATGTATAAAACCCTAGATTTTTTTTGTTGTGTATTTTGATATTTTGTTTTGAAATCTTGGGTTTGGGGGTTAAATCTTTGTTGCTATTCTGAAATTTTTACTGGATATCTTACTCTCTGAAATCTATTTGCTCTCTGATCCCAAATGATGAATGGTCATTTGTAGTTGTTTGTTGTGTTTGTGTTGTTGTATGTTGTTGTCTTGTTTTTTGCTGTTTGTTGTGATTCTGTTGTTGTCTTGCTTTTTATTGCTTTTTTTATGCAGTCAACTAGGGAGTCTAAAAGATCTAATTTTGGGAAACTTGTTTGATTTATTTTGTAGAGAAAGTATGACTAAGACTATGTTTACTTTATAATTTTTACATGGTGGAAAGTTAGGAAAAAGGAACCAGGTTATTTATGAGAATGGTGAGGAGTATATCTCTATGGTAGACTCTGTTTTTATGTCCTACTTTTAGTTGATGGATATAATGAAGGACAAAACGTATCCAAACAACCCAATTATTTACTAAAACTTTTAAATTTTGATATGAACACTGGTTTAGTGGAATTAATCTTTGATGCTGAGATTGTTCATATGTTTGATGTGCATGCTGGGAGTGATGTGATAGAAATATTTGTTCATACTCCAGAATTAGTGGATTTTGATAGTGAATGGCATGATAATGTGCAAATTAATTCTGATAAGGAGGCTTTCAGTGGTATGGATGAATAATCAACTGATGATGAGGAAGAAGTTTATAAAAAG
>BRYE01000020.1:9966142-9968642 GCA_030159115.1 Actinidia arguta var. hypoleuca
GCATCTCTCAAGGAATTGTGCGATAGCATTGCCAGTAATGCAGAAAGAGACAACAGAAAAAATTGCAACTTAGCACAAAAATGTGGACCAGTCAACAAGCAGCAAAGAAAATTCTAAGATGCATGACGAACTAGATCAGCTTATAAAGGAAAGTCAAACCCTCATGACTAAGCTTATGAAGGAAAGTGGAGAACGAAAACAAATAGCTGGAAGTGCACAAATCATGGATGGGCAGTGGATAAATAGTAAATGTATTTTGTATATTAACTCAGAATCTCAGGAGTAGTTACTGTAAAATGGGGGAATTTGTTGCAAATTTCAAACCTCACTATTATTTTTCAAATGTCAAGGGTGCTTTGTGTATTAATCCTGAACCTCAGGGGTGGTCAGTGTATTTCACCCTAAATTTTTTTATAAAATAAAAAAATATTATTATTTTCTTTTATAATGAATTCTAAAAAGCTCTTTAGTAATACATGACCTATTTTTTGCTATAATTTTTGTTAAATTTGATAGCGAAATTTATTTTTAAGTATATTTAGATTAGGAACACTTCAAAAGTAAAATATTTAAAATTAATTTTTTTAAGAAAAATTACTTATTAAATAGAAATAAAGATGGAGTAGTGAATAAATTGGTGATGTTCAAGAAAAAAAATAATTGAACAACTTTTTATAATAAATTTGTTAAATTTGATAATAATTTTTTTTAAATATGTTTTGAATAGGATTACTTAAAACGTAAATTATTGTTGAAGGGTGTTTGGGTTTATCTCTCTCAGACACGTGACATAAGTTGATAGGTTGGACTAATTATGAAAGGTCTGAGTAGACTTCAGAGGACATAGACTTTGCAGTTTGATACGGCTTCCTACGTGGCTAGGCCCGTGGGGCCTGCTATTATGGAGCTACTGAGGTGGCATGGCTTGAGCTAATAGCTGCCATGTAGGTAACCGTTGATCTAGTACTCGTTTTGGGTGCTTTTGAAGCTCCCGGACCATCTGATGGTGGTTTGAGAGTCGCCCAGTCACTCGAGTGGTATTTCTGGTTGTTGCTGAAAAACTACTGCTAGAAACACCTCTGATTCTTGGACAGTGAGCACATCACTTTGTGATGTTAAGGGGGTGTAAAGTAAACATAAATCATGAATAAGGTCATTAGAGATATAAAAGAGAAGTAATAACACTTCCAGTGTAATTTAGATTTGTTGAGTAAGCTGAAATTCGTAATATTCTCTATTTATTTCCGTAAGTATATGCAAAGAGTGTAAGAAATCTGGTATAATATATTTAAAGTAAATGTAAAGTGTAAATAAAGTATGAAAGAGAAAAAGAAAGAGTGAGATAAGAGCTCACTTGGTAGAAAACTTTAGTTCTCTTTGGTGGAAGTTGATGTAACGCTAAAACTTTTTGAGTAAAAGAGAATTGTTTAGAAATTGTTTTAAGTACTGAATAGTATCAGAAGTCAGACAATTTGGTTTTCTAAAGAGAGTATGGAACTCATTTCGTGGAGAAAATAAGAGTTTCTCTTATGGAAGTGGTGGTGGAAGAAGTGCTTCTGTCAACAATTGTTTTTGGAAACCATAATTATCAATTTCTATTTTGATTTGTAGCAGCAGAAAGACTTGAAAGAAGAAAGAACTCGGGGTGCCTTGGGATTTTTCACTTTTGTCCCACATCGGTCAGAAACGAAAGCTCCTACATGCGAAGGCCCTATAATAATGTGGACTTGGAACCGTAAAATAATGCCTTAAACTAATGAGTAAGAAAAACAAAGCTAGCGGTGAGAATTGCTTGCCGGGCATGAACGAAACTTGTTGCGCATGAATTTATGGAGGGGTTATAGGTTGGCCGAGCGCTGATGCTGCTTATTATGGAGGGGTTATAGGTTGGCCGAGCGCTGATGCTGCTTATTATGGAGGGGTTATAGGCTGGCCGAGCACTGATGCTGCTTACTTTGCAGAACTCGCTTGCGCGGGCCTCCCAACCCACTGATCCCTAGTCTTAAACCTTCTATCTCTTGGCCTGTGGTCTCAATTGCAACCCCCAAATCCTAGACTCAAAACTACTACTAGGCACGCGTCCAGTCTAGTCCCGTGTTTATTTACAGATAATGACTCCGAATAAATAGTCCGAATAGACTAAGAATCCCGCGTACGTGGGACTATTTTGTCCCGGGGGTGAGGGGGGTACTATTAGTCCCTAGACTAAGTCTCTCTCTCTCAGAAGACTCTTTCACCCATGGTCACTCTCTCTTTATCTTGTTCAACCTCGACGACGATGACAACCTCAACAATCCTCTCTCTCTCTCCTTTCTGAACCCTTAATTGAGTTCAATTTGAACTATTGCACCACTTCAAAACCCAATTGGTGTCGATTGTGCGTGAATAGAGTTCGATTGTGCTCGATTGGTGTCGATTGTACGCCATTGGAATTCGATTGTGCGCAATTTGTGCTCAATTATTTGACTGGTGCTCGATTGTGCACAATTGGAGTTTGATT
>BRYE01000020.1:9983642-9988642 GCA_030159115.1 Actinidia arguta var. hypoleuca
ATGATAGATTTTACTCCTCCCTAGAAGAGAGAGGAGAGAGAGAGAGTTTACGCCTGGGAGAGAGAAGAGATTGAGAGAGGAACAAAGTATAGAGTGATAGCTGCTGGAGGTCGAACATTGCTCATTTGAGTTGTCCATTGCTATCTGTGGTCTTGTCGATCTTGCTCTATGTTGTCATTGCTCTAGTGCTTTTCAACAGATGAACGAGAGAGAGAAAAGGATCACAAAATTTGGATCTAGGACATGGTTCGAAAAAGTGCTAGCGGTCGCTGTAATAGTAGCGGTTGAGGTGAAATGGTTTCGGGGTGTAACAGTTGTAGCGTAGCGGTAGTGGCGATTGGAGTTGTGAATAAACATGTTTTTTCTTTTCAAAGGTTTTTAATATTTTCTAATCATGATCTAACGTATGTAATATTTTTCTAAGAGTTTGAACCTCCTTTGAAAGGCTACTTGTCAAGTTTGTCGTTTGTAATTTTGGAGATGCATTTAATTTAATTAATTGTAATGAACAATGATTGTAAAGATGGAAAGTCCAATATGTTTTATACTAATGATCTAGTAAACCTCATGTATTGGAATGGATGAATATTACATATTACAAACTATTAAACAAAAATTTTGTCCAAATGTCTCATATGAAAACTTAGAAAAAGTACACAATATTTAACATCAATTCACCACCAAAATAAGTGACTTAGAGCAGATTGAGCATGATTGCTACTACTATTACCTCTATCTCATCTAGAAGGAGATACACAAGTGAACACCGCCATGTTAGCATCCCTTTTTCGTATTTTGTTTGGTGGACCGGTGGGAAAACTGGAAACTTTGGATCCTTTAATGTACTCTATTTGATCTGGCAACACGTACGGACTATGAGCATATCCATAAAGTTCATAAGCATAGGGTGGAGGGTACTGTTGAGGTGGGTAATGATAGCTTTGGGGCCTAAGGGCCAAACGCACAACAGATTCCCCGACCTCATAATTTTCTCCAACATCACATAGTCCAATTGACGACCTTGGGGTTCAATGCTTGCATAGTACCACCACCACCATTTCCATCACAGTGACCATCACCATCACCATCATCATCTTTCGGACGACGTTAAACCACTGTTATCACCATTGTGGTGGTGGTGGTGGTGGTGGTGGGGGGGGGGGACTTGTGCTCGAGCTTCAAGATATGTGTTGAGGTACGCATTGGATTCCACCATCGTCATCCAACTGCGGCCAATCAAAATTATCTTGAACATCCGGCACACATGAGCTTCCCTTTCTACTAACCATGGATCCAATTGGTTTATTTTTTCAAATATGTATTCCAAGGTAATAGGATTATTGTTTTTGTGTATCTTTTCAAGACTACTTTTGATGCGCATCAACTTCAACCTCATGTTGTAATTGATGAAACTGTTGGACTGTCTGGTATTTTAGTCTATTTGTTGCTTTCTTGTGAATGAGACTAAAAGTGATCGAACTATGTTCTTAGGTAGATCATGTTGTGGTTTGACTCGACTTTAATACATTTTTTGAAGTTGTGTTGTGCAAGTATCATGTAGAATCCACAATTTAGCTACACAAAAAGTAAAGTCTTAGAAGGAAAAACAAATATTTAATAATAATTATTATTATATTATGTGTTGCAATAATATAAACCTAAATTTCTTGATGTAGGTATAGGATTAAGGGTCCCATTCCTCGCGAAGTGGCTCAAGTATATATGCCAAGGGAGCATGCTGAACTTAAAGAATGGATAGCATCATTCAGGGGCTTGTGGGATGAGAGAGGTGTAATCATCTTGTGTGATGGTTGGAGTTCTTAGTGTACTGCAATAGATGTACGATATTTCATAAGTCTATTAAAGAATGGGCATTGCGGAAGGTAAAGGAATGATGGTTACCATTGATTACAGTTTGAAAGTAGATGTACTGGGAACATACAGAGAGAACATAACTTAGTGTTTTCTGAGATAAACCAGAGTATAACCTCAATTTTTGGTAGGGCCCTAAAATTTTGGAATATGGAAAACTTACTTGAGAAGATCTTTGATTTCGAGTGACAACACATTTTATTTTTCTAAATTGTATGCACACTGGTAAGCAATTTATTTGATGCAAGTTTTCTCTTTTAGTCTGATTATGTTGTAAGCCCCAACTGTTTTGCAAATGGAGATGAACAGAAAAATCCTTACCTTTTATTCTAGCTTGCTGGCATCCCTTTTTGTTTAGCACATGTTTGCAAACTTGCGTTGCCTAATCAAAATGAAATGTATTGTTATACGTCAATAATGAGAGGCTGAAAAAGTTGTAAACATAGTCACTTAACAAATTGGCTGATCAGGTGCACCTTTTTCTTCTTTAAATGTGTTGAATGAAAACCTCTTTCCAATTTATCTTCAGTTTTAACAGATTTGGTAAAACAAGTTATGGATACAATTAGCCATGAATAATATTACCCAAACTTTTAATAGTATTCTGATTTTCTTCAATTGTGTTGAACCATTTTGATGAGATAACAGCTAGAACGCCGTACCAATTGCCAGAGCTTGAAAGAAGAACTTGAAAGAGTTAGAGATGCTCATCTTAGGAAAGACAATGTGAGTATTCTGTGTCTAATGTGACCTTATGCTGAGATTTGAATATTGCGCATCATAACAGAGGATTTCTTATTCAAAAAGCAGAAGATGAGGCAATCATCAAGCAACATCATGAAGATTTGAGTCCGCATAAAACCCATTTAGAATCTCTAACAAGCAGGTTGGAACGAGTTCATTTTCACGTGGAATCCAAATGTGAGTGCCCAAGGTAGTTTATTTTTCTTCTTGAAATTTTAGACCTGTATACTGCTATCTGTGAATGAGTCTTAACATTATTTTGTCACAGACCATTATGAAATTCAGGTCTATCTGTTAATGAGTCTAATATTATTTTGTCACAGACCATTACGAAATTCAGGATTTGGAGGATTGTCTTATGGTGGAGGAGGAAGAGAAGAATGAGCTTAACAAGAAACTCCAGAATTTGGAAAAAGAATGTGAGTGCATTATACCAAATTTTAACAGAAATTGCACCGACTCTTATCATATTTGCTCGTGTCTCATTAATGTGTTAAAAAGTTTTTAGAACTTCATTGTGTATGTCTAGAAACCTATGTTATATGGACTTGGATGTGCCGGGTGCAGCTACGTATGTGTTAAGTGTCAGAGCCCATCTAATTCCCATGTGTAGGAAATGGGGCACTGCAAAACATATAGGCTATGTTTGGTCTACCTTTATTTTGAGTTTCGTAGATGTATTGGTTTTCAATTTTTTTGTTTTTAATGAACTTTTTAAAATGTTTGATCAAAATATTATACTTTTTCGATTCCTCTTAATGAGAGAAGTCTAAATTTAATTTGGAAGAAAGTTTACTAAAGACCAAAAATATCATTTTTACTTGATAAATTAGCTAGATTTTTTGTCTTTAGTTGATTTTTTTTTTTTTTTATAAATTTGAACAATTTTTTTTCATTTTCAGATTCTCTTGTCAAGAGAAAGCCTAAAATTCTGATCAAATGGTGAAAAAAGTTCACTAAAGACGAAAAACACTCAAAACATATAGCAGCTAAAAAAAACTCAAAATAAAGCACCAAACAAAGTGCGAGAGGATAAAATATCTTGCTTCATTCCCGGCCGAACTTGGACGAGCACCGTCACCGAACTGTCGCTTCATAGCAAGTTCGATCGGCAGCTTTGCTCTAGAGCTCAGTTGATGAACTTATTCCGGCAGATATGCAAAAGACTAGGCTTCAGGGTCATATGGTAACGTACGCGGTAAGTTCCCTCTATCACCAGCTCGCTTGGGTCCAAACTTCGATTATGCGATATGTTAGCTACTAGCCACATCCTATGGGCATGATTGGGTCTGTCGAATACTCACTAACATGGCAGGCACGTTCTCATACACGCCCAACTGCACTATAAAAGGGGACATATCCTTTCTCACAGTAAGCAGTACTCTCTCTCTTTTTTGACTCTCTCTTTCTAAGACCAGAGTCAAGAACTTTGCTCTTGCTCTCTCTCTCTTCCTTTTCGGTCACTAACTTGACCGTCGGTGAGCCATCCCCAGAATAGCTCCGGATGGTCCTTCTCATATTTTTGTCTTGCAGGCACTGAATGGAGCCCAGCCATTGGAAACTGCTTGTTCACTACTACTATTGTCTGTGTTTGATTTTCTCTCATCCCCATAACCCCACACAAAGCCATATATTTCTTATTGTTAGTAAATTTCTTATTAAATATGCTTATTGGGTGAGTATCCAACATATCATATGTCATTACCCAAGTGTTGAATGGCCAATACGGGTATTTCATACTTTTAGAAGAGTATATTGTATACATAACGCAGGCTGACTGTTTTAGATAAACCTAGTATTTATTTTACAGGATGCCTTGCTGCCCCATTTTTCTGTAGGCAAATAATTTTCTGGTGGTATATGAATATACATTTACGTATATATGTTGAACAAGTAGAGTTCTTTATTTTTTTTATGTTTTATTTTCCGGGCAATTCTGCAGGGTGCTAATTAGCAGAACAAAGCTAGCTGAACACCACAGAGATTCGACTTCAAATCAACATGTTTAAACACTGAAGCAGAAAATCATGAAACTGAGGAAGGAGAACGAGGTCCTTAAATGGCAGTTGCATGGTTTGAAAGAAGCATACCCATATTCTATAGAGTCATTTTCTACAAAGTACCCCAATGTGTTTCCTCCTTGATCTGATGCTGTACTGTTGTGAACAGGATACGGTGACAGTACTAATGATCTCAACTGGATGTGTTCTGCGTAGTTTGATAGCTTGAATGATGATTGCATTAGCGAGATGGACAAACAGTCCCAGGAGGTATGTAGACAAATTAGTCTGATTTTTTTTGCTATCTTCACTGTTATTAAAATATAAGCTTTTCTATACTTGTCTAGAGAATAGAAACTCTTGGACAATAGACATGTGGAGACT
>BRYE01000020.1:10008642-10011142 GCA_030159115.1 Actinidia arguta var. hypoleuca
GGAAGTTGTGAAACTACTACAACTAGAAGACCCTTATTTGTGGAAAATTTATGAGGAGATGATTGAAAACCCGAAGCCAGACTTTACCTTACAAGATGGAGCACTTAAGTTTCAAGGTCGCTTATGCGTTCCAGACATACCAGAGATCAGAAGACAAGTTTTAGAAGAAGCTCACAGTACCAAGTTCACGATGCATCCAGGAGGAACGAAGATGTACAAAGATTTGAAAGAAACATTTTGGTGGCCGGGAATGAAGAAAAAAATAGCTGAGTTTGTGTCACAATGCCTACCATGTCAGCAAGTCAAAGCAGAACACCAAAAGCCAGCGGGACCGCTACAATCGCTACCAATACCAGAATGGAAATGGGAACACATTACGATGGATTTTGTCGTCGGACTACCGAACTCGCCAAGGAGCTGTAATGCCATTTGGGTCATTGTAGACTGCCTCACTAAGTCAGCACATCTCCTACCAGTAAAGACCACGTATTCATTGTCAAAGTACGCGAATCTCTACATCGCAGAAATCATTCGACTTCACGGTATGCCTGTTTCTATAGTGTCGGATCGAGATCCGAGGTTTGTGTCAAAGTTTTGGAAAAGTTTGCAACGAGCATTCGGCACTGAGCTGAACTTTAGCACCGCTTTCCATCCACAGACAGATGGACAATCCGAGAGGACTATCCAGACCTTAGAGGATATGCTACGCTTATGTGTTCTCAATTTTCAAGGAAATTGGGAAACTCATTTTCCACTCGTGGAGTTTGTTTACAACAACAGTTTTCACGCAAGCATCGGAATGGCTCCTTATGAAGTGTTATATGGGAGAAAATGTAGGTCGCCAGTCTGTTGGACCGAAGTGGGAGAACGACAAATTCTAGGACCGGAAATCGTTCAACTGACCACTGACAAGATCAAAGTGATTCAGCAGAGATTGCGAACCGCCCAGAGTCGACAAAAGAGTTACGAAGACATACGAAGACGAGAGTTAGAGTTCGAGGAGGGGGATCATGTATTTTTGAAAGTGTCTCCTTCCAAAGGTGTTCATCGTTTTGGAAAAAGGGGAAAGTTGAAGCCAAGATACATTGGACCATTTGAAGTTCTACAACGAATCGAACCAGTCGCTTATCGTATCGCTCTTCCACCGGAGCTTTCACAAGTTCACGACGTCTTTCACGTCTCAATGTTACGGAAGTATGTTCATGACCCCACGCATGTGATAAACCACTATCCTCTAGAAGTGAGCGAAGACTTGAGCTATGCTGAAAGACCAATCGAGATTGTTGATCGTCGTGACCAAGTTCTTAGGAACAAGGTCATTCCCTTAGTACGAGTGTTATGGCAGAACCATACGTGGGAAGAATCAACTTGGGAACGAGAAGATGAAATCCGAGAACGATATCCATTTCTATTTGAGTGAACATTACAATAAGTCGAGGTATGCAGCTTTTCTAATTTACAGTAACGCTATTTTGTTTACTCATCATATACAATTTTGATATTGTCCTTGTCCAGATATTTCGGGAAGGCCAATTGTCTTGGACAGTATTAATCGGGTTACCATGTTGTTGGCTGCCCAACTGAGAGGGCAGTAGAGGCAGTCGCAACCAAAGGGTTAACCCCACAATCAAGCACATTAACGATCACCAGTTAGACAATCGAGTATGCAAAAAAAAAAAAAAAATTTTATCAGAGTAGCGCACGGAGGTGGAAGGGAACCACAACGACGAGAATAACATAAATACGATGCTAACCAAGTTTGAGGACAAACTTTTATAAAAGAGGGGAGAATGTAATACCCCGAACCCATAAATTTCCTTTATTCATGTCTTAATGTAAAGATTTAATTATATTAGGACCAAATTATAAGTATTTTATGGTCAAAGTGGTCAAAAGTGATCAAAATAGATTAAATGACCAATTAGGAGGAAGGTTGTAACAAGAAAAGGATGAAGGTGGGCACATGGGATTGAATCCCATGTGTTACTTTCAAGCACCAAGCCAAACACACACACACACACAAAATTCGTATAGAGAGAGAGAGAGAAAGAGAGAAGAAAGAAAGGAAGAAGAAGGAAGGAAGAGAAGAAGAAGCTTGGAGAGAGAGTTCAAATTCCAAGCCTAAGGAAGCCATTGAAAGCTCTACCAAGCTTGAGAAGGTGAGAAAAATCTATTTTTATGTATATGTATAAGTTGAAGAAATTAGGTTATACCTTAGATACCTTAGGTAAGCCCAATGTTGAGTTTAGAGGACTCCCTTAAGTCCCAATTGAAGCATATTGAAGCTCAATTCAAAGAAATTGAATGCTAAAAACAAAAATTCCAAATTTCTAAATGTTAAGGTTTTTGAAACTTTAACCTTAGATCTACCATGCTAGGGTTAGTTTTGAGGTTTGAGTTTGAGTTATTATTGTCTCTTGAGTGTGTAGTTGAGCCATAAAAACTTTGGTGAAGTTTGGATTAAGATTTAATAGGTTTTTGACAAGTTTCGTGCCAATTA
>BRYE01000020.1:10013642-10026142 GCA_030159115.1 Actinidia arguta var. hypoleuca
CTATATCCACGGGATCTCTTTCCATACTTAGCCACCCGAAGATCTCTCCATGATCTTCTTACACGGTTCTCCATTCTCCAACTATAAAAAAGCCGCTCCCCCCATCATAAATAGGTACCATTAAACCCTTGCATATTCTTCTTTGAGTTCTGGTGCTTTGGTTTGTCTAGCTTAATCGCGTTGGTTTGATCTCCACACTAGAGAGGTTTTGAGCGGCCTCACCCCAGTTAGTCACATTCTCTTGTGCAGGTCATCCAAGCCATTGCCGAGGTCATGTACCTAGGTCACGAGCAATTCTGAATGTTAGTTGCTCGCCCCCCGATTTCTACCACAATAGTTTGGCGTTGTCTGTGGGAGTGACAGTTTTCTGTACCTTATGCACCTATGTAGCCGCTTATTATCTAGACCAAGTACCAGCAACCCTTTAGATAACAGAGTTCATCCTATGGAAAACATCAGCCAAGCTCCAGATCTTGAGGGCCTTCACCGTGAGATTCATGGAATTTCCGAATAGATTAGGATCATGAATGAGCACAATGCCCGCCTGATAGAAGGCCTCGCCACAAACAATCCGCCACCGTCTAATGCGCTTGTCCCAGAAGAAGTTGGTCAATCTTGCCACCCTCATCGATTAGGCGACCATGAATCTTAGAGTTGCCAAAGCACTGGTCGGGCCCATTCTATTAGAAACTGGCGACCCCGATCACCGAGCTTACACTCTAGACAAGAAAGAAATCCTGTTTTGTCAGAGTCTTAGTCATCTAGCCATACTCACAAAATAGAGGGTGAAGAGATCAGGAGAAGAGGAATGTCACCTCGTCGAGATGACCAGGCGCCCAGGTAAGTCTACCACAGAGAGGATCAGAGACCTGGATGCTAAGATCGATGCCATTAACATAGGGTCAAATGCCCTAGTTATTGTAGATACTCTGATAAGGCAGACCGAGCCTCCATTCACAGAAAAAAGTGATGAGGACCACGGTTTCATCTAAGTTAAAACTTTCATCTCAACTCGGGGTGTATGAAAGAAAGACAAATCCAATGGATCATTTGGACTCATATAGGAACTTGATGATGCTCTAAGGATACTCAGACGAGGTGATCTACAAGGATTTTTCAGCTACTCTGAATGGATCGTCGAGGCCATGGTTCAGAAAGTTATCTCTTCGAACCATTGACTCAATTGGAGACCTAAGTAGGCTCTTTATCACTAATTTCATGAGCTGCAGGGTCAGGCAGAAGAATTCCTCCCACTTTTTTACAATCCACCAGATGGGATGAAGAGAGCTTGAAAGACTACCTTAAAAGGTTCAACCAAGTTATGTTGGAGGTGGAGGATCCCAGTGATAAAGTGGTGATTATGGTGATGATGGAAGGACTTCGCCTAGGACCACTGTTTGATTCCCTCTCCAAGAATATTCTAGAGACCCAGTTGGCACTCCAGAGCAAAGCCGACAAATACATCACCGTGGAAGAATTAGCTGAGGCCAAGTGCAGAAGGCAAGGAAGAGATGATCACAAGAGAAGGGAGCCTGACACCAGGTGAGTTAACTTCAGAGGTGAGGTGAAGAGCAAGGGGTCGGATTGAGATACTAGTAGGCGGACCAATGACAGATGCCCCTGCACTCCACCTCGCCAAACCGATTTGTTTTACCTCTTTTCAATACTCTTATAACTCAGGTGCTTATGGAGATAGAAAATGAAGTATTTGTGAAGTGGCCAGGGAAAATTAAGATCAACCCCTTCAAGAGGAACAAAAACAAGTATTGCAAGTTTCATAGAGACCATGGACACAGTACTGAAGATTGTTTGAAGTTGAAGGAGTAGATAGTCGACCTTATTAAGAGAGAGTATCTGAGGAAGTTCACAGCTGATCGCCCACGTTTAGACTCGCCTAACAAAAGATACGGCGCCAACAATAGGGGATATCCAGATAATCCATGGAGGGTTTGGCTCAAGAGGATGTTCAAGTTCATCTCGAAAGAGGCATGCAAGAGAAGCAAATGGGCGAGCTAAAGAATAAGTCTATAACCTCTCTGTGCCTTTGACTGAAGTTCACCAGCCCATCACCTTCACCAACAATGATCTGAAAGGCTTGTATTTCCCACATGATGATGCGTTGGTCATCTCCGCCACCATCGCCAATTTCAATGTACAGAGGATCTTGATTGAAAACGGGAGTTCTGTGGATATCTTGTTCAGCTCAACATTTGATAAGATGAAGATTGGGCGAGATAAGCTTCATCTATTTCACACCACTCTAGTTGGATTTAGAGGGAGCATAACACATCCAACTGGGTGGGTGGATTAATTTGCCTGTGACCTTAGGAACGGAGCCCCACCAGACTACATTGTGGTAAGATTTCATTGTTGTGGATTGTCCTTTGCCTTATAATGGAATCCTGGTCGCCCAATGTTGGGCGAAATCAAGGCCATCATTTCCATTTATCACCTGATGATGATGTTTCCCACTTTAACAGGAATAAGCGAGGTAAGGGGCGCCCAAAAGGTTGCAAGATAGTGCTTTATCATGGCCATGAGGGCCGAATCCCCTTTGGAATTAAGTGCCCAATAGAAATTACAAAAAGATGATGCCGAGATGGAGGCACTGAGGGACGAGGTGGATGAAATAACTCTTAAAGATCCCCGAGAGACAAAAAACACCAAGCCTCTGGAAGAAGTGACTCTAATCTATATACATCCTGACTATCCAGATCGCCATGTCATGATCGGGACCGAATTGACCAAGGAATTACGAAATGCCTTGGTGGAATTTTTAAAGAAAAATTATTATGTATTCGCATGGTCGCAGGGCGACGTTCTAGAGATAGACCCCTAGGTCTTCATTAAAAAATTATTCACCAACCCTAGCCATTCTCTAGTTTGCTAAAAGAGAAGAAAATTCACCCCAGAATGCCTGAAAGTTATAGAAGAAGAAGTGGCAAAGCTTATCAAAGCCAATGTTATTAGGGAATCTCACTACTTGGATTGTCTCACCAACGTTGTTGTCGTCTCCAAAAAAAAAAGGGAGTGGAGAGTATGTGTTGACTTTATCGACCTCAAAAAGGTCTACCAAAAAGATAATTTTCATTTGCCAAAGATTGATCTGATCATTGATGCAATCTTTAAAAATGAGCCTTTTAATTTCATGGATGCCTTTTTTGGGTATCATCAGATCAAGACGCATCCTCCCGATGTGGAGAAAACTTCTTTTATTATATAGAGAGAATTATACTGCTTTAAAGTCATTTCTTTTGGGTTAAAGAATGCTGGGGCGACACACCAAAGGTTGGTCAACAAGATGTTCAAGGAGATGATTGAAAAAATGATGAAAGTCTACATAGACGACATGGTCGTCAAAATCTCAAAGCAATTGATCATATCGCCCACTTAGAGAAAACATTTGGCGTCTTGTGAAAGCATTACATAATGTTGAACCCCTTCAAATGCATCTTCGGTGTACCCTCAAGTAAATTTCTTAGCTTCCTTGTGACTAAGCGTGGAATTGAAGCCAATCCCAACTAGATTCAAGCTCTACTTGCAATGAGCTCATCTAGAAATATACATGAGGTGCAGTAGTTAACTAGATGAGTAATTGCTCTTAATAAGTTCGTCTCCAAATAAGTAGAAAAGTGTTTACAATTCTTTAAACTTCTGAGGTAAAACAAGACCTTTGAGTGGACAAACAAATCTAAGATGGCATTTTAGTAGCTTAAAGAGTACCTTGGATCACCTCCCTTGCTTACAGTTCCTACCACGGGTGAGGAGTTCATCGTATACCTATACATCTCGCCAACAACAATAAGTGCAGTGCTTATCCGAGAAGAGTACAAGGTTTAGAAACCAGTGTACTATGTCAGCAAAGTCCTCATGAGAACTAAAACTAGATACTTGAAAATTGAGAAGCTCGCCTATGTCTTTTTGATCGCCGCCAGGAAGCTTAGCCATTACTTCTAAGCTCATCCCATTGCTGACACCTCGGGCTAACTTCTCAAATGATCTATTGAATTGAGTGAATTTCACATCGGCTATCGACCAAGGATGGCGATCAAAGCCCAATCATTAGCTGATTTCATAGCCGAGTTTACTCATGACATTGTTCTAAAGCCTAAGATGACTCTCCCTGAGGTGCAAACCCTAGAAAAGCAAGGACGTGAAGATGATCTACGCTCTTTGTGGATGCGTCATTTAACCAGTACGGTTGTGGTGCAAGACTTGTTCTCTAAATCCCTTTTAGTGAACAAATGGAGTATGCCATACGAATTGGATTCAACGCCACCAACAACGAAGTCCAATATGAGGCTTTCCTCGCCGGACTAATGGTTGTATCAGAATTGGGAGTAAAATCTTTGGACGCTTTTAGTGACTTTCAGCTTGTGGTGAATCAAGTGCAAGGGGATTACCTCGCCAAGGATCTTTGAATGGTGGTCTATCTAAATGAGGTAAAGGTTATGTCGACGAAGATTAGAGACTTCAAGATTTGCCAAATTCCCTGGGAAGAAAATAAGAAGGTTGATAGGGCGTCTAACCTTGCCTCCACATTTGAGTTCATCTCTGAAAGAAGTATTCCCCTAAAATTCTTGCCAAGTCCTAGCATTAACATCGCCAAAACCATCTGTCAAGCAGTAATAGATCCGACATGGATGGACAATATCATTGCATATTTTCAAGATGGAACACGACCATCGAACGAAGTCTAAGCACGCCAGATCTATTACCGAGCTACTAGATTTTGCCTCATCCAAGGAATCTTGTACAAAAGATCTTTCTCGAGACCACTACGTACTTAGAGAAATTCATGAAGGCATCTACAAAAACCACTATAGGGGAAGATCACTAGTCAGGAAAGCTATTCGCCACGGATATCTATAGCCATAGATGGAGAAGGACACAATGACATACACTAAGAAGTGTGATAAGTGCTAGAGATTTGCTCCGGTAAGTCATCTCCCTTATACCGAGATATGCGAATGACCAGCCTATGGCTATTTGCTCAATGGGGAATTGATATACTCGGACCTCTTTCTTAAGCTCCATTGTAGAGGAAGTTCTTGATTATCACCATAGATTACTTCACAAAGTAGATAGAAGCCGAGCCTCTCGCCAATATCACCGAGAGGAATGCCAAGAATTTTGTGTGGAAGAACATTGTCTGCTGATTTGGAATTCCCAAGATTATCATCACGGACAACGCAAAACAATTCAACAATAATGGATTCAAATTATTCTACTCGGACCACACCATCTTCAACCATTTCTCATTGCTTGGTCATCCTCAAGCGAATGGTCAAGTGAAAGTCACCAACAGAACAATCTTGAGGAATCTAAAGGCGAGGATGGAGAAATTGAAGAGTGAATGGGCAGAAGACTTACCAAGCATATTGTGGGCTTACCACACGATGAGAAAAATTCATACTAAGAGACACCGTACTTAATGATTTATGGGACAGAATATGTTATACCCATGGAGATAGGAATGCCGAGCTTCAGGACATCAAATTTTGACAAGTAGAACAATGAAGCCGAGTTGAGGCTCAATCTTGATCTTCTTGACGAAAAGAAAAAGCGAGTTGAGGTATGCCAAGTAGCTTATAAGCACCAGGTCGCCAAGTACTATAACCAGAGAGTTAAGCACAAATATTTTTTGCTTGGTGACTTAGTCTTGAAGAAGGTAACTTTGGTTACAAAAGAGCCCAACGTTGGAAAACTCAGTCTTACTTAGGAAGGTCCCTACAAGGTTGTCAAATGTCTAGGTTAGGAACTTATTGACTAGAAGACATGAATGGGAAGGCACAATCTCATCCTTGGAATGCTCAACACTTGAAAAAATATTACCAGTAGTCTTGTTGGTCGCCATGAGAAAAAGATCGCCCGTACAGTGTGGTATCGCCCATCTCCATGTGATTGTGGTCGTCCAGACAACGAGATGTCACCATAGTATTGTTTTCGCCAAATCCTTTATTATGTTTGCTAATCTCCATATAATAATGATTATTCCAATAAAATCACATTTCATCAGTTGGAGTTTTTATGTCGCCAGAGTTCGCCAAAGTGAGTAAAGTCGCCAATTTCAAAAAATTTATTCGCCAAAAGCTCATGTGATTGTGATCGCCAATTTTTGTGTGATTAAGGTTATTTCGATAAAATAACAAATTCTCCAATTAAAGTTTGATTATTTCACCAGAAGAGTTGATCTCGTCTTATTAAACTATATCTCTAGTTCTAAGTCGCCATTAAAATGCCAATTTTAGATCAGTATCACCAATATCAATATTGTCCTTATCAAGGCATCTTGATCGCCAGAGGCTAACTCGCTCGATTACTTATCACCTATTAATCAAGCTCGCCAAGTTAGCCTGCTTTGTCTAACAGTTGACTTTGCCAGTTTCTCCACTGAATGGGAAGATATCATTATGCATTTGATGTTGCTTGTCCCTCCACTATCAACCATAAAATTACGTTAGTAAGCTTTTTATTGACATTGCCTAAGTGGAGATTGCCAAGGTTACCTTTTTATGGCCAAACTAATAAAGAATTTCAAAATTTTGCCAAGACGTTAAACTTGCCAAGCATATTTATTCACCAAGAGATTAATTGATATTCGTCAATTTCACATCGCTAGTTTGTTAAGATTTGGTCGCCATGGGTTAAGTTGATATTTGCCTAATTATGGTAAATTACATTTATTAGGATCACCAATAGATTATGTTTGCCAAGTTCATCTCTCCGATCTTCAGATATAATCTCGCCAATATAAACATGTACAAAGTGCAAGAAGAAAACTTGTAGAAAGAGAAGATTTTCATTCATTAAAAATTGGAAGGATTACATCTTGACATTACAATGAAGGAGGAAAAATTATAAATACTTAAGGAGAGAGAGGGTTGGTATCACCCTTCTCCCCGCCATCCTTCTCATTTTCCTTCTTTTTCTCCTTCTCTTCCTTCTCCTTGGCCTCATCTTCCTCCTTTTCTCATGCCTTAGATGTCGATGCCAAGGTCGGGATGGTGGAAAGCAATTTTCCTTTTACAAAAATCAAACCCTCACCAAAATATTTGGAGGCTATAATTTCAACAGCCTCCTGAAAATCATCATAGGACTTGAACTCCTTAATGGTTTTTTTTTGGCAGTAGCCACCTACTTTTTGAGCCTCCCTACCCCGGCATACCGATCCTCCTTGATCTTTTTTAGCTTGTCGACAGCCTGCTACTCTCGGGCTTGGGCCTCAGACAATTGTCCTTCCAACTCGTTGGCTAGCTTTTAGGCTCGGGTCATTTTACCCTCAAGCAAGGTAGCCCAACCTTGTTGAAGAGTCGCCTCATCCCCCATCTCTTGACTATGTATTGAAGACCCAAGCACAACTGTTTGCTACAAATAAGTTTTTGCAATTGCCTTGAATTAATAAAATTACAGGTATAAAAAATAGGATCAAAATCGAATAGATACCTGGTCGACGGCGTGGAAGAACTTTATGACCACCTAATCTAGGGTTACTTTTTCCACCCTTTTCTTGTCGGCAGGTGGAATCACTACCCCTAGGATTTTCTCTGCCACGGAAGGACTCCCTAGCATGGAGGCTCTAGGCCCTAGGATAGCACCAGGGTTGGTAGAGGTACCCTCCCGAGAGCAACAATAGATGTCTCCCTTTTGTTCGTTGCCTGAGTCAGTGTTGCCCTCTTTTTGTCCTTGGGCGACGAGATGGGACCCTTTTTCTTGGGGTCAGAAGCTACTTTGCCCTTCTTGGCAGGTGTGGTGTCGGGCATCTTGCTCAGGGGGCGCTTCTCTCTAATGGTGATCCCCTTCATCGTCGGACTTCCTCCTTGGGACCCTTCACCATCTGGGTGAGCTTCTTCAAGCTGATTTTCTTCAACATTACTTCGAAAAGAAACTGAGATCAGTCATAAAATAAGATAAAATACTTAGAAAAAGAAGAAGATAGTATCATTGAATCTAAGCTCTAGGGGCAACCCTGTGTCTGATCAAGTCTCCCATTTCGAGCTCAAGCTTAAGTTGGAACTATATGGTCCTAAACCTAAGACTGGGTCTCAAATTTTTCCCTCTAATAGCCTTAACATTGTTAGATCAGGAAGGTGAGGAAAGACTCTCGTCATTTCCTTCCTGATGGTTCCTATATATTTTATCGAGCTATCTTGAGAATGGTTGCCTAGGTGAGGTTCATCTCGGGAGTAATGAGACTCACCCTCATTGACTGCGACTGGGGCATCACCGCCTCAATGTATCCTTGCCATTCTCCTCGCTATTGGATGCCATTGACTCAGAAGAGGGTCCAAAACACCTACAAAAATACTTAGATTCGAGAACTTCCTTAATTGTAAAGAAGTCTCCTTCCTCTAGCAAGTTTGAAATATTTTAAAGTCTTTCCTGCTTGGCCGTTGACAGGACAGGCAGTTTGTTGCAACGCTTACCTGAAAATGAAAGAGCACTTATTAGTCACAGGAGAGGAGTTACACTTGTCAATTAAAGAAATGACTCAGTAGGTGGGAACTGACCTGGGGTGCCCCATGAACTCGAAACCCTCAGAACCCATTTTTCCCTGGATATCCCCGGGGTGAACTCATAGTCATCTCTTGAGATGGAGAAGAATTTCTTCTTCCATCCCTTGACATTGCTAGGATACCCCCCGAGCAGGGTCTTCATTGACCTGGCCTTGAAATAGAGCCATTTAGAGTCTGGATTTGGGTTTTTGTATAGGGTAAATAAACTCCTAAACTCATTAAGGGAATGGATAAATTTGTGAGCTCGCCACACCACTATTGTATAGATGAGACTTCGTCATGCGTTGGGGATGAGCTTAGCAGAGCAGATATTGTAGAAATACAAAATTTTCCTAATGATAGGGTAGATAAGAAAGCAAAGACTGGCATGGAAGGCTGCCTCGTAAAAGGCCACCTTGCCTGGGCGAGTAGATGCTATGGCTTGTCTACCTTTGGAAGCCAAATTTGAATGCTAGAAGGGAAAGAGAATAACTCTCTAAGGCAATCAAGCTCACCTTGGGACATGGTGTTAGTCTTCCTCTCAATTAGAGGGAGATCATTAGCTGAGGGTCTAGCCTTGGGACTAGGGGTGTCTTTCCTAGTGGAGAAAGAAGTTGGTTAACTTTATCAGCCATATATGACTTCTTGCCTAGGTGGTCAAATATCCTAGAAGGTAAGGAATTTTTTAAGTTTCCTATGTCAGCTTTACTGGACATACAATAAAGACCTAAAAATTAGAGACAAGCCTAACATTTAATACTTACTGAATCCAAGGTGAGGAAATGATCTTAATGTGGCGATGGTAAGGTGAAGACAACAGTTCGACAATGAAAGCAAGAAAAGAACAAAGTGGTGGGGGAACCCCCTATTTATAGGAAGGGCAGAAGGCTGAGATCTATCCGTCCCAATGGCCAGGATCACACGACATTTTGAATACCGAGGTTGAAAATGCCACTCCTACCAAAATTTCATTCCGCCATTAATGCTCTCATCCACGTGTCCACCCAAGAAGACATGCCATCATTAGGTGCCCATGACATTGAATCGCATTCCTTGATTTACGACTCGATAGTGCCAAGTGTTTCACCTCGGCATATCGAGTCGGGGGGCAACTGATGAGGAATAAATTCTCTACCTGTTTATTCGACCCCTATCTCCTTGCTACGATGAAGCTTACGTTGCCAACATCTTTCGTATCAGATTCGCCCAAGTTCCATGGCTATTAGGAGTACTCTCACCTTGCCTATATTAAGTGGACGAGAGGAACATTTACCTCCATCGATGCTCACCGACCTCGCCTATAGCGGTGAGCTCGTCTATTTGCATTTCACCTCGCCATCCATTGTGAAGATGAGATCACGTTGAGACTCTAGCTCCATGAGACTCATTCTCCATTATGTGACCTATAGTTGCGATTTGTTCTCCAAATGGAATCTCTCTATTTTATCTTCGATATCCGCGGGATCTCTTTCCATACTTAGCCCCTCGAAGATCTCTCCGTGATCTTTTCGCGTGGCTCTCCATTCTCCAACTATAAAAAGGTTGCTCTCCCATCATAAACAGGTAAAACTAAACCCTTGAATATTCATTTTGTGAGTTCTGGTGCTTTGCTTTATCTAGCTTATTTGTCTTGGTCTAATCTCCATGCCAGAGGGGTTTTGAGCGGCCTCACCCCAGTCGATCATATTTGTTCTCTTGCGCAGGTCGCCTAAGCAATTGTCAAGGTCAAGTACGAGGTCACGAGCAATTCTAACTATTGGTGCTCGCCCCCATATTCTACCATAACAAAAACTAATCAAATTTCATTAGATTTACTAACGGTGAGGGATTTTGGCATTTTAGTGATGACAATGATGTAATGGCGAAGAGTCGTCAGAAGTGGTGGTCAGAGATGTGGATTGTTGGAGATACTTATTGGCCGGAGGTAATCTCCGGAGTTGTTCACCAATTGAAAGAGCTCATTGGAGTTGGTCACCAGCCGGAGTAGGATCGTCGGCTGGAGTTAGCTGCCGGAATAGAGAGGTCGCTGGAGTTGGTCTCTTTATGGAGTGTGGAGGTCGTTGGAGGTGGGTAGGCGAGTGTAGTGGGGGTGATAAGGTAGGTGGGGGTCAATGGTGTTTGTAGGATATTTGTTTCTCTGAAAAATTTGTTATCCTGGAACTAGTATATATTTTTTTGATATTTAGACTTAAAAAAAGTCAAATTACCTCGTTTTTTTATTAAGTGTCCCAAATTTAATTTAAGGTAATTGTATTTCCCTCCTAAATTATTGTTAGATGTCACATAACTCCCCTAAACTAAAAACTCAATAAACTTGCCCCATTAAACTATTGAAAATTATCACTTTAGTACTTCTGTTAACCATCCGTTAAATATTAAAAATATTAAATTATCATGTTAGCAGTTAATAGGCAGAAAAATAAAATAAAATATTTAAAATATCCTTATTTTTAGTAATGAACCCTTTTTATGATCAAAATTCCCAAGTATTGCTATATATAGAGGGAAATAAAATCGAAAATAAGGTCTCTATATATAGTAATATTTGAAGAATTTGGTTCTAAACATGGCTAATTACAAAAAAATAGGATTATTTTAGGGATTTGTTTTCTGTCCATGAGTTGCTTACATAATAATTTAACATTTTATGTTTAAAAAACGGCTAACAAAGTACTAAAGTGGCAAATTTTAATTGTTTAAGAGGACAAGTTGATTGATTTTTTAGTTTTAGGGGTTAAGTGAAACCGAGTGATAGTTTAGAGTGGAAAAATGAAATTAACCCATTAATTTATTTACATAGCCCAAAGTGATCCAAACACTTCTTTTCTTCATCACACATGTCACATCATGAAATGCTCTCTCAAAACCATGACTAGGGTTTTCTAAGTTAATATTTTGAAGTTTAACGTGAGGACAAATTACACGAACCTCTTCTCTGAAATTTCTTATAAATGGAGTCACATACGTAGTAGTTTTTGGAATATTAAAATGGCATGTTTCTCGAAAACTACTACATACTCAGCCTTCCTGCTTCGAAGGAAAACTATTTGACAATTAAAATGGCATGTATCTTGTGGGGTTGTTTGTTTGGAAACCGAGTGATAGTTTAAATTAAGAAAATCGAGGATAGACACTTACGACGGTGTTACGGATGTGTAGGTAGCTACAATCCGTCATCCGTTCAACCAGCAATGCCCTAGCTGCAGTCACTGAAATAGTGAGAATGGTCGCCGAAGCTATTTTTGAAAAACGGCTCTCTGACGGTTAAGTTAGACGTCCGAAATCTAAAGAGAGAAAGTGTATGTATATTCTGAGAGCAAGGTTGCACGTATCTTTATGAGAACAACAGTGTTTCTATTTATACCCTAGCTCAGCACATGGCTCGACGTGCTAGCTATCTTATCACTTGCTAGACTATAGATCGGCGTGTGATCGTACACGCTGACTACTGTGTCAGTGAGTAGGCTGATAACCTAGCCATGCCCCTACGGTGTGGCTAGTAGCTCAAGATCAACTGCCGATGTATCCATTCGGGCGTGGAGGCTGTCAGAAGGAACTCTAACGTGCAAGTCACCTCCTGTCCCTTGACATCCCTTGGGATCAACGCTAGCCGTTGCCTCTTGTCCAAGCTTCCAGCATGGTTATTGTTCCGAGCTTGCTAAATAACGACAACTGGGAAATAAAGTTGGCTTTAGCTCGGATGACATTTGTCTTTGGAAGTGACTGCTCTGAGCTCGCGTAGAGGGTCTCCAAGCTTGCTTTGTAGCGACAGCTGATGGAGACCTTCGCCCTAGCAAGACCAGTGTTCAATAGTGTCCGTACTGAGCTCCGGTGCATGGGACCACCGTGCTTACTTTATAGCGATAGCTCATCGGAGGTCCTTGCCCTAGTAATGCCAAATTACATCATTGTATAGTTTGTCCCCTTACATATCTCAAATAATGTATGATAGTAATTGTAACCTCCCTGCATTTGAAGATAACAGCGCCAACACAATTAACTAAT
>BRYE01000020.1:10033642-10038642 GCA_030159115.1 Actinidia arguta var. hypoleuca
GTGACCGTTTTTTTTTGAACTAAAATTTATTTCAAAGAACATTGATTTGAACAACCATTAATCAATAGTGGAAGTTTTGATAAAATGAATAAGTAATTATTAAGTATGAGAGATAATCCAATCAACCATAAATAGATGAGACAAAAGATTTATAGTGGAAAACCCTAACCTAGGGAAAAACTCACAGACAAGAGAAAAATCCATACTTACAGTTAATGCAACAGTTGTGAATTTGACATGATAAATTTTACATGCAAGAACTCAAAGACTTATACAATTTCGGATACTTGAGGCCATATGAATGAAAGAATAGTCCAAGGAAGTAGAGAGAATCAAGCAGTAATAGATCTCAACATATGCATTGGCCACTACACATTCCAGCTTAGTAAGCATACACTTCAAACTCTTTTTCTTTTCATACTTTTCAACTTCCTCTAAACATATAGTATTGAACTCCTTTATCTCGTTTTCTCAATATTTTTTTTCTTTTGGTTCAACACTTTTTTTATTTTTTTTTTCCGTTGCTCCTCTTTCATTTTCCTTCTTCCGGTATTTCTCAACTTCTCAAAAGTCATGCAATACATCATTTCCCCCAAATTCAAAGCAAAATCTAGATTCAACACTCTTTTCAAGATCATTTTATACATAATTATTAAAAAAATGACAGAAAGAAAAAAATAAATTGGCCTTAATGTAATAAAATCCAGAATATGTGAAAGTCAAACAGTTCAACCATGTAAAAGGCATAAAAAATTTCAACATGTAAATCAAATTCAAATATATTAAAACTATTCAAATAATGAAGTTAAATAAATTTCCTTGAGTGTAGGTAAAATCGCTCACAAAATTAATTCATGACTCTAAAGATCACAAGGTATAAATCTCCACTTCATGGGAGTAGTAATATGGATTTATAACAATTTTATTTTGAAAACACAACATGTGCTCAGTGTAAGTTATCCTCTCTCTATACAGCACAAATAATAAAGTATTAAGCATGCAAGATTGAGTTGAAGCTAATTGCTTCAACTGTCTTTGAAAATAAAATACAATGATTTAGTTATTGTCCCAATTTTAAAAAATCTCAACACATCCACAACATATAAAGTATCACATTATAATCATGAAATGCGAAGAGTCACAATGTAATTAAAAAGAACCAAAAAATGAACCTATTTCGGATGACATTCAATATATAATGGAATGGAAAATAAACATATTTTGACCAACTTATAATTATAGAAGAACGATTTTGCATTAGACAAATAAAAAAGATAGCAATAGTGTTTAAATATCCAAATATTAGCCACAAGTTAAAAACATCCAAAACATGTCAATCGTACCTTAAAAGTTATCAAAATGACCTACAAAACATGCATAAATCCAATGCATTACCTAATTAAGTCAACAAGAGTTTTAGACCGATAATCAATACAAAAAGGTAAACACATAGTCTAAACTCTAAGTCCCTCCTCCTCCTCCTCCTCCTCCTCCTCCTCCTCCTCCTAATCATCATTGGACTGCATCCGGATGAGCATACCCTTGATTTCCTATAGCATGGTAGTGTGGCGGCCAGATAGTTCCTCAAGTGCAGTCATTCGAGTGTCAAAATCAATCGCAAGTCTTGTAATTGCATCTTGCAACTCAGCTATGCCAATAGTCGGTTCCTCCGATGATCCTGCGGCTAATTTCTTTTTCTTTCTCTGCCTTTCAGACTAATTTAGTGAATTCTTGTCAATAGGCTTCTCTGGTTTTGTCTTAATAAGGTCTACATGGATACAAATCTCTTGCTTTTTAAACAACGCAGTGAGGAACTTAGTGAATGGAATAGACCCCCTAATGTCAGATGAATCATAAGAAGAACAAAGTACCATGAACATAATATGAGGTAAATCAATTGACTTCCCTATGCCAATTGCCCATAACAGACTTGCCCTCGTGACACTCATAGCAATAGTGCGCTTAAGGGGCAATAAAGAATGACATGAGAATAGGAATAACATTAGGTACCTATCTTTGAGGCATGTCTTATTACACTACACCTCACCATCCCAAGTGTCATAAGCCAACAACGTCTCCCATGAAATGGTAGGTAAATCCAGCATCCTAACATCAGGAAAATTAAAATATGGGTTCTCAATTCGAGAGAGATAAAAATTTTTAGTAAAGGTGTTCGGAGTCACTATCAATTTTTTCCCCCTAACCCAACTTATAAGCTTTTCTTTTCCTTTCTTGATTACCAGCTTGTGTTCAATATAAGACATAAACTACTGGCATAGAGTAAGGATTGACTCTGCCTTAAAAGTTGCTAAATTCAATCATCCCCGATTTGTAAAAAACTAAAGATACCCAAAGCCTAATTCCTCAAATGAGTTTAGATCAAACTCCCGTTCTATTACATCCCCGTTCTTTACCCATACCCGATTGTAATTTTTTTTCTTCTATTTTGTCGATGAACTGGGTATCGTCATACTCTAGGTTGGTTGCCTCTTTCCCTTTCTCTTTATCCTTTTAGGTAGATTGACTTTTAGATAGGTTGGGTTCCTTGAACTTGGATTGCTTATCCGATCCCCCGTGTTTGTCTCCTTTACTACTCCCCTTTTCTGTAGTATTCATGATTTAACAAACACCTTGCACACAATCACAACCAATGCACATAACATGTCACAAGCAATGCAAATATGCAATGCGAGATGATGTGCCTATTAGTTGTGTCCCATTGTTTTATGAATCTTGAAAGATATATAAGTGTGCACAACACAATCTTTGGTGCCAATGTACTTAAAATGATGCCTGATCAAAGCAACTAAGCCTCCAAACAACAATCCCTAACATTGGATTGCCCATGTAACCTTTATTACCCACTTGGACATTTTATGAAACACATGGTGGGTGTAGTGCAAAGCTAAGGTTTCATGCATGATTTGGTTGAGACAATGTCCCCAAATTCTATGATATGCATCTATGATGCATTTGTGATGCATTCTCATCATAATTTGAACAATTCGATCATTGGGGCATTTTGTTAAATACTTGGTAGGCAAACACCAAACTAGTGTTCTTCATGGAAGTTTCAACCATGACTTTCCCTCAAATTTTTGGTTAATAACAATGGGAGAAGCCCCCAACACCAATTAATAGACATAGACATGTTTTAGTGTCTGTGGTTGAGAGATCACGCATCTAAGTAGTGAATACTTGAAAAATGCCTAAATGAAACCCTAAGTTTCTTTTGATTTGATGAAGAATTGATGGAATTTGTAAAGCTTGAGACTTCACACTTAGAATCACTCCCTTTCCCCAATTTTCGCTCTCTACCTAGCAAATTTTAGGAGGGTGTATGTGTTATAAGACAAACCAGCCCAACTGGGCCCTTTTGAAAAATAATTCCTGGGCTAGGCATTTGAACGATGTTTAGAGGCATTCGAACAATAAGCAAAATTTTAATTCTGCATATGTGATAAGGCTCAGTCTGTTCGAACGCTGTTCAGGAGTGTTCAACGCTAAGGCAAATTATTATTTTTTGAATGGAATATTCCATTCTAAAACAAAACAAAAGAACTCAAAAATTTTATGCACTACAAAGTACCCCCAACTAAAGATGAGCATTAGTCAAAATGCGGAAAAACAAAACAAAATGACACGACGATGGACGAGCGGGGGAAGAGCGAAAAGGTGGGACAACAACATCTCCCCCTAACTAGGGTTAAACTATCCCTACTTCGACTCGACCTAAATACTTATTATACAAGATACATAGAAAGCATTATTTCCTAATTCATTCAAAAGGCGGTGGATACGCAGATTCACACACTCAACTTCTCATTGCTCAAGCTCAATATATGGCTTAAATCAATGCCCATTGAGTTTAAAAATATTGCCATTTCTGAGATTCTAGATTTTAATTGCCTCATACGGTGAGACATCTTGGATAATGAAAGGTCCAGACCATCTACTTTGAAGCTTACCCAAAAACAAGTATAATCAGAAATTGTATAAAAGAACCTTTTGACCAACTTTGAAAGATTTATGCAATATATGTGGGTCATGCACAGACTTCATCTTTGCTTTTGAGATCTTTGAGTTCTCATAAGTGTCATTCCTTATCCTTTCTAGTTTATTGAGTTGTAATTGTCGTAATGGACCTACCTTATCAAAACTCATGCTAAATTAGCAGATTGTCCAATACGCCTTGTGTTCTATTTCAACCGGGAGGTGGACCCTTTTTCCATACACAAATCTATATGGAGATGACCCTAAGATGGTCTTATATGCAGTCTATATGCCCATAATGCATCCACTAACCATAAGGATTAATTTTTATGATTAGGGTTGACGATTTTCTCAAGGATTTGTTTGATCTCCCTATTTTCTAACTCAACTTGGCCTTGTGTTTGAGGGTGATAAGGTGTACCAACATTATGAATCACCCTGTACTTTCTCATCAAGAGACTTACAGATTGATTATAAAAGTGGGAGCTACCATCACTGATGATAGCTCGAGGCATACCAACCCTAGAGAAAATGTATTCCTTCAAGAACTTGACCACAATAGCATGGTCATTGGTATGCACCAGTATGGCTTCTATCCACTTGGACACGTAGTCTCTGGACACTAAAATATAGAGATAGCCACACGAATAAAAAATGGTCTCATAAAATCAACACCCCAACAATCAAAGACTTCAACGATAATGATGGGAGTAAGGGGCAACATGTGCCTCCGAGATAAACTTCTAAATGTTGGTATTTATTACAAGATGTGCAGAAAGTATGAATATCATGGAACAAGGTGGGCCAATAAAAATTTCTTTATAAGATCTTTGCAGCAGTTTTGCATGATAAAAAGTGCCCACCACACGCTTGTGAATGACAAAACTCTATTATGTTATTCACCTCATTGTCGGGAACACATTGATGGAAAACTTGATCGGGGTAGTACTTAAACAAGTAAGGATCTTCTTCTTATCAATACTAAACCAATGTGAGGGTATCCTTTC
>BRYE01000020.1:10043642-10063642 GCA_030159115.1 Actinidia arguta var. hypoleuca
GTAAACACTTCGATTCAATTCTAACTTAATCCTAACTTATACTTCTAAAAAATAAAATAAAAATCTTGTATTTTGTTTTGATAGATTTAATCTAAGTCTAAATTACGAAAACAACAAAAACTAATTTAAACTTTATAAGAAAAATGACTCAGAACAAATTGATCCAATCGATCGGATTTTTTGAAATTCTAATGGAGGTTTCATATAACTCAAATCATTTAACTATGTCGTAAGTCTCAAATTCTGAAAATTTAGCTTTAAAACCAATAGTTCTTTCAATCTTCAACTCCTAGAATAAATTAGGTTATTATAATCAAGGACGTGCATCATCGATTCACACAACAAATATATTGAATCCAACTCAAGCATAAATGTTACAAGGCAGCGTATATACTGAGTGTGGTATTCACACGAGCGTTACCAAATATAATAAGATGCCCAGGTTTTCGAAAGTATCCAGAATGAAAAAGAAAAAGAAGAATCAAGAAGATATAATGGTGAAATCAAATTTACCTCCATTGTTCATCCTCGATCGCCAATCGATCTTCACAATAGATCTCAAGTTGAGAAATTTAGCCACTCATGACATAGAAAGCAAATAACTATGTATTCGAAATTTCATTGAATGTAAAATCCTAGTACGAACAAATAAAAATTAAGGTTCTTGTAGTAATTGTAGAAAAAGTGCAAAAAAACTATGAATTATTGAATGAAATATTGAATTGAATTAATAAAACTCGAATTTGATGAAAGTTATTACAAAAATATTAAAAAGTTTAATTACTTCTATGATTCTAGACTAAAAAGTCATAAAAACCCTAAATAGATCGTCTCATTTATAGAAAATTGTAAAGGGGTATATGTAGACATTACAATTCAAGTCCTAATAGGAATAGGATTCAGTCACGATTTTTTCTTCTTAGCGCTCGAACTTCTTTATGGGTGTTTGAATGCCCAAACCAAAATTTTCCTTTTCTTCTGTCATGGTTTGAACGCCCAAAATCCTCTTGTAATCAGTGTTAAAATCCTAAGACCAAAACTCCAACTTTTCTCTTTCGTAGTTCGAATGCCCAAAATAGGAGTTCGAACCCTAAGGCCTGTAACCATTTCTTGAAGTTTTAACAGTTTGTGTGCGTTTGAGCGGTGCATCTTTCATTTCAATCCGAGCTATGAATGAAAAAAATTCACCTTTTCCGAGACAAATCCTAGCAACGGTCCTCGATATGCATGCGGGCACTCCGTATCACTTTTATGGCTCTAAATCCTCTTCTTTACCAATATTTATCTACAATAAATGTAAATACGACTTTCAATACAAGATATGATATATATGGTATAATTAACCTAATCTAGGACTAACTTAGGCCAATTTAGTGGCGTTTAGACTGCACTTATGCAGTCCAATCAATTTTGATTTTTAGAAAAGAGTGGGGAAAGAAGGACCTAGGTTTATAGAGAGAAGCAGAGAGGGGTTTTGAAGGATAAGAAAAAGATAGTATTTTAATTTTTTAATTTAAAAGCACCAAAAGTCGTGATTTTGAAACTGCTGTGACTGTTCGAACTTCGGTCGACTGAGCTTTAAGTTTGGTCGGCTGAACTTTCAACAGAACCTGCAGAAAGTTTGACAGACTCCTAAATGTCATATAATGCGTATTGGAGCAAGGTTTGACTTATGTAGGTGAATGATTCAAAATTTGATTATCCTACGCAATTTTATTTGTGTGCGAAACTAGGCATATATACCTACATTTTTCACATATACACTTCACTAATGCATGGGTCAATTCATGTGTATGGCATGAAGCATATTTTGGTTTGTTGGAGATAAATTATATGAAATACATTTTAATCTCGACTATTCCTTTTAAACCATGACTCAACTAAGACTCTATAAATTTATTTAAGAACAAAAAAAATATTACATTGGTTGAGACATTCCAAGCTCACATCGAATAAAAAATAATATTTTCTCATCAAGGGATTTTGTGAAAATGTTTGCCAATTTCTTTTTTGTATGAATATATTGAAGCTCAATATCTCATTTTTGGACTTGATCCCTTAGAAAATGATGTCGAATGTCAATATGCTTAGTTCTTAAATGTTGTATGTGATTCTTAGATAAATTTATAACAACCGGTGTTATCACATTTGATTGGAATATGATCAAAAATAAAATCATAATCCTCCATTTGTTATTTTATCCATGACACTTGAGCACAATGACTTTCGGCGATCACATATTCAGCCTCGGTGGTAGATAAGGCAATGGATTTCCTGCTAAACCAAGACACTAAGGATTGTCCTAAAAATTGGCAAGTGCCACTTGTGCTCTTTCGATCTACCTTACATACGGCATAAATTGAAGAATCCATTCAAGTCAAAGGCAACTCCCATAGGATAGAATATTCCCAAATCATGCATTTCTATGAGATATCTAAATATGCATTTTACGGCAATTAAATGTGATTCCTTAGGCCATGATTGAAATCTATCACATATGCATACGCTAAATATGATATCCGACCTAATTGCCATCAAATAGAGTAAGAAGCCAATCATACCTCGATAGAACTTTTCATCAACATATTTACCATTTTCATATTTGTCAAGATTTATTGATGTGTTCATTGTAGTGGCTAACGGTTTTGCTCTCATCATGCCGAATCTTTTGAGAAATTCCTTCGTATATTTGGCTTGATTTATGAAAGGCTCCTCACTTGATTGCTTGATTTATAATCCAAGAAAAAAATTGAGTTTGCCCATCATGTTCATCTCAAAGTCACCTTGCATATACTTAGCAAACTCTTTACACATATTATCATTAGTCACACCAAATATGTATCATTTACATAAATTTGTAAAATGAACATATCGTTATTTTTGGTCTTTGTGAGAGTATTGTCTATTTTATCTTGAGAAAAACCATTATCATTTAAAAATTTGCTTAGCCTATCGTACCGTGCTCTTGGTGCTTGTTTGAACCTGTAAAGTATTTTTATTTCAAAATTCATGATTTTCAAACCCAGGAGGTTGTTTAACATATACTTCTTCTGTCATGTGTCTATTTAAAAATATACTTTTAACATCCATTTGATAAAGTTTAAAGTTCATGTAGCAAGCAAAGGCAAACAATATTCGAATGGCTTCTAATCTTGCTATGGGAGCAAATGATTCATCAAAATATATGCCTTTCTCTTGACTATATCCTTGTGCAATAAGTCTAGCTTTATTCCTAACAATGATTCTAGATTCATCTAGTTTGTTTCTAAGTACCCATTTAGTACTTATTATAGAATGGTCACTAGGTCTAGGCACTAAGGTCCAAATTTTATTTCTTTCAAATTGATTAACTTTTTCATGCATTGCTAATTGCCAATGTTCATCATATTCGGCTTCATAAAACATTTTAGGCTCTGTTTGTGATAAGAATGCAAGATTATCACAAATATTTTTAATAAAGTGTCTAGTGGTTACCCCTTTTGATGGATCACTAATTATGAGATTTTTTGGATGGTTGTGGACATATTTTCATTCTCTTGGAAGGTTGGAGTTGTCACCACCTTACTCTTGTGATTCAAGTTGTAGTAGAACAACTTTTAGTTGAAGCTCTTTGTTCATAGTACTTTCTTGAGATTCCTCATTTCCTTAGGTAATTTTCAAGTTTTCCATGTTGTTTTCAATTTCTACATCTCTTGAAATATTCTTGGAAAAAAATCATTAGATTCATCAAAGGCAACATGAACCGATTCTTCAACTACTAGAGTGCATTTATTAAAAATTCAAAATACTTTACTTGTAGTTGAATATCCTAAGAAAATAATTTCATCTAATTTTGAATTGAATTTTCCTAAATTATTTTTGCCATTATTTGGACAAAACATTTTCACTCAGTGCATGAAAAAAACTCACATTTGGCTTTCTTCCTTTCCGTAGTTCATAAGGAGTTTTCTTTAAAATTGGTCCAATCATGACACAATTTATGATAAAACATGTGGTGTTTACGGGTTTGGCCCAAAAATATTTTAGTAAAGAAAACACAAAGCATGGTCCTAGCCATCTCTTCTAGAGTCCTATTTTTCCTTTTAACTACTCCATTTTGTTGAGGGTTCTAAGAGCTGAGAAGTTATGTCAATTACTATGTTCATCACAAAATTTAGTAAATGATTTATTTTCAAGTTCTCGACCATGATTGGTTCTAATATTTGCGATAACAAATCCCTTATCATTTTAAAGAAGATGACACAATTTTGTAAAGAGGAAAATGTTTTATCCTTATGAGTTACCCATGTAAATCTTGAAAAATCATCAACAACTACAAGTACGTATAAATTCCCACCAAGACTCGTTGTCTTAGAAGGGATGTAGAAGTTGTAATGGCCTAGAAGTGGAAATAATGTTTTTAGATTTAACGATGTTTTGGTTTGTTGTCCATGTTAGCATGCCCCACAGAGTCTATCTTTTTCAGAAGATATTTTTGGTAAACTAGTGACTAATTCCTTTTTTAAAAGTTTTGAAATAAGGTTCATGTGAGCATGTACAAGTCTTATATGTCATAGCCAACTATTATCATTCATAGCCGCAAGACAAGTTTCATCTAATGTCTTGTTGTTGGTCATATGTCTTGAGCATCCGTTACCTAAGTACCATCTACCTTTCTTTGATTTTGCATTAAAGCATACCTGCACTGAGAATTTAGTCATTGGTCTTTTGTACCCAAGTTTTGTTGTGTCCTTGAATGTTAGTTCAAAATTTCTTACAGATCCAAATTGTTTTTACTCCCTTTTTAGCACATTTTTCTTTACATGACATGAATATGAGGTATGACTATCATTCTTACAATATGTACATGTGGATTTTGGTGTTGTGGGAGGAGATACTTTACAAAAACCTTTTTATAAAGCTTTTGCTTTTTTATAAGGTTCTATCCAATCCCGGCATGGTCATATACTCACCTTCATGATCCAAGAAGTAGATTTAGATTATTTTTCCCTTGAGTGAATTTTTTGAGGTATATAGTTAAATCTATCGCTTTTGTATTTAGTTTATCATTTTCAATTATTAATTTACTAGCACGCCTTTTTTGATTCATCATTTTCAATTTTTAATTTACTAGCATGCCTTTTTGATTCATCAATTTCAATAGTAAAGGATGCAACTTGTTTTTTTTAACATGCTATTTTTTGATGCTATTTTTAATGATTTCTCATATAATTGACCATAACCATTTTGTAATTCATCAAATGAGTTGAATTAATGGAGTACCTCACTAATTTCCTATTCTTTAGCGACAAGGCAAAGGTTAGCCACTTTTTGCTTGCTTGATTCATCATCAGATGTGTTAAGGTCACTTTCTCCCCAAGTCTCAAATACTTTCTTGAATTTTTCAAATTTTTCTTTGGCATTCCTCTTATCTCTTCTTGAGTCCTTCTTGAGCTTAGGGAAATCAATTTTCATATGCCCCGGCTTCTTGCACTCAAAATGAATGATAGGTTCTTTCTTCGATTCTTCTTATTTTCCAAAATTCCATATTCCTTTCCTTATAGGAAATTGACCTCTCCTGAACATGTAACCATCTAGTTGCATCATATAGATGTCTTTCTCAAGAATGCCATTCAAAAATACAGTTTTGACGTTCATTTGTCAAATTTTATAATCAAAATGTACTACAATAGACAAAAGAACTCAAATAGACTTAAGCATGACAACCAATGAAAACGTTTCCTTATAATCAATTCCTTTTTTTAAGTAAATTCTTTGACATCCAATCTAGCTTTAAAGCTCTCTATTGAACCATTGAGTTCTCTTTTTCTTTTATAGACCCACTCTTACAGTCAATGGATTTAACATTAATAGGTGGCTCTACAAGTTCTCAGACATGATTAGAGTACATAGACTCCATCTCAATTTTCATAGCATTTTGTCAATTTCCCGAATCTTTGTCAAAAATAGCCTCGTTGTAACTACTACGATCCAAATTATGTTCATTAAAGATAGCCTCTACTAAGAAAATGAATTGGTTAGGTGCCCTAACAATCCTCCCACTATGACGTGGCTCTCGTGTATCTAAAAATGGTAAAGCAGTAGTTTATGGAATATCTTCTGTTGGATTAGAAATTCCTTCTAATGTCTCTTTAGGAGTATCAGACAACTCCCTAAAGTCAAATATATCATTAGACGTTCAGTCAATTATATAATTGTCCTCTAAAAAATTAGTATCAGTACTCACTAATACTATTTGTTCTCTTAGATCATAAAATAATCAACTTTTAATTCCTTTAGGATATCCTACGAAATAGAACAATTATAACTTAGTATCCAACTTTCTAGTCTTTTCCTTAAGCACACACACTGGACACTCCCATATTTTGTAGTGTTGTATATTAGCCTTGCGACTAATCCACAACTCTACGGGAGTGTTTGGAACATATTTAGCTGAAAATGAGTTTAGAATGTAAGTTATCATTTCTAAAGCATATCCCCATAGAAACTTTGGTAGATTAGAATAACTCATCATAGATCTCACCGTATATAAAAAAGTACAACTTTTTCTTTCAAGCACACTATTCTACTAAGGCATACCTGGTGCTAACAACTGGGATAGAATCCCATTATCCAGTAAATACTTATCAAAGTCACCAGAGATGTACTTACCACCTCAATCGGAACAAAGCAACTTTATAATCTTATCTAGCTGCTTCTGCGTTTCAGTCCAAAATTCTTTGACCTTTTCAAAAGCCACGAAATTTAGATGCAATAGATAAACATGACCATACCTTGAGCAATTATTAATAAAATAATAAAATACTCAAAGTCCACTCTGGCCCTAATATTTAGGGGTTCACACATATCTATAAAAATTAACTCTAATATACCTTCGAATCTATTGCCCTTTGCTAAAAAATTATTTTTTGGCCCTTTTTTCTTCTAAACACGATATATACCCAATTAAGGGTTAAATTGTCAAAGAGAACACAGGGCCATCTTTAACTAATCTATCAATCTTTTTTAAATTAATATAACCAAGTCTTAGAAGATGCCTTTCTTTCAATTGGCAAGTTTTGTGATTTATTCAATTTAGTGCCATGTATCTCATACATTTGAGGAGTAATGAGATAAAATCGTCATCCAATTTGCTTGAGCATATAAAAGGTCCATTTAATGTAATAAAAATATTTTCATTAAATAAAATAGAATATCCTTGTTTAATCAAAGAAGAAATTAAAATAATTTTTAATGCTAGAGACGAATAAACAGTCATATAAAACTAATATTTTATTCGAATAAAAAAATAACTCTACTACTTGTACAGACACTATAGCAACTCCTGCTTCTGAGCCCCTATGCAATGTATCCTCACCATAACTTCCTAATTTCTCAAAATCCCTGCAATGTATTACAGATATGATTAGTTGCACCGAAATCTACACACTAAAAATTTGAAGTACCTGCAATAAAACTTACTTCAATAATAAGTAATTCGGTTAGAACTGAGCCTTTTTTTTTTAGCCAAGTAGTTTGGGAAGTTCCTCTTCCAATGACCCGTAAACTCATAGTGAAAATTCTTTCCCTTAGGTTTTGGATCGTTCACCTTCTTCTTTTTGTCAATTCCCCTAAATGGATTAAGAACTTTGTTAGGATTACTTGAAATTTTTGTCTTCTGCTGCTTGCCCGTTCCTTTGGGAGAAGGTTTTGAAAATGAAGTTTTTTCTACATTATTGACATTAGAATGGCCCTTGATATTACCAATTGCTTCCTGTAAAGCATTTAAGAGCACAACAAGTGTAAAATTAATTTTGTTCATACTATAATTGAGCTTAAACTAATTAAAAGAGTTAGGCAACGACTAAAGGATAATATCAATTTGAGATTCAACATCAATCTCACCATCAAGGATCTCCAAAGTGTTTAAATGGTCAAATATTTTTAAACCATGTTTTTTCATGGGGTTCTTTTAGCCATCTTAGTGTTCAATAATGCCCTTATTGTAATCTGCTTAACAGATCGCCTTTGTTCTCTAAGCATCTCTTTGAGGCTCATGATCATATCCCTAGTACTCAAATAATCTTTTAGCTAATGTTGTAAAATAGAAGACATTGAAGATAAAATATAGCAACCTACCATCTCATTAGCTTTAACCCGTTTTTCATATCTTTCTATTTCCAGTCTAGGTGAATTGGTAGTGGGAAGATCTAGAGGTTCCTGAGTTAAAACATAGTTATGCCCTTCATCGGTGAGTAAAACATAGTTATGTCCAGATTTCTCTTCCAACCCACATAATTGAGTCTAGCCAATTTATTTTGGTTTATGATGATAGAAAGTGGATTAAACGATATTTGAGAATCATAAACAAATCATACATAAATGTGGTTATGAATAAATTAAACTCTTATTTTCATTACAATATAATGATATCCTCATTTCACTAAAATATGAATGCATCGGGACCTCAATCAAATAAATAGTATGCCTCCATAGGGAAGTTAATATTATTTATTTGATTAGGAGGACAATCATATCCATTAGGATTTTACCATCTAGGCATCTCATGTCAAATAAAATCATAATACCCAAGCTTCCTTGGTCTTCAAAAGTTGATCAAATTCTGTTGTAAGAATATCATTCTATTTTGATTGAGTGTACTGTTGTGAATAGAGTTTTAACGGGGAAATCACTTTTCACACCGTCTCCCCCAATCCTATCCTAAGAAGTTCAATCTTGTAACCAACAAGAATAAACACCCTCCATATGGAGGCCACACGAGAGATGACTCGAGGTGCCTATTCTTATCTTACTATGGATTGACGACGGAAGACCGTGGAATTTTTATAAAATCCTTCTCCAACTCAATTTTATAAAAGGAGGATCACATTATTCATCATATGCATAAAAATAAAATCTCAGTGGCCAGTTCAACTGATTGATAAATAGGCTCAACCAGTTGAGCCTTTTACCACATTCAATTTTCTACTATGTTCAACCGGTTGAATAAAAAGTATTACTATGTTCGACTTTAGCAAAAATGCATTTTTTCAAGTACAACTGGTTTAAGGAAACATTGGACCAATTGAACTTCAGTAGAACCATCACGCTGCTTATTCAACCATTTGAAGAAAATGCTCAATCGGTAGAATTTCAACAGATTAATCAAATTATCTCGCTCAACCGGATGAAGAAAAAGTTCAACCAGTTGAACTTCTACAGAATGATAAAATAGAGCAGAACACATGGTCATAGTCTATTCATGGATCATAATTAATATTTATCATGATCTACATTATTAAGTATTATCCTAGCAAGCATCATATATCGATATAAAGGCGTAAAACAATCAACTCTATTTCTCTCTTATGGTAAAGCCTACAAGTAAACTAATTTTTTTTATTAAACCTAGGATATCTTCCATAGTTGATCTTCATGTACCATCCGAGATCATCCACCGTTAGATCTTCAATCCTTTCATCTTCAAGCAATATAAATATTACAAGAAAACATATACTCACATGGGTGGCTTTCATGATGATCTAAAAATTAATAATAAAAATTAGAGAAACTGATGGCCTTCCCTTTTATGGGACATTCAAGTCCATTGCCCTTTACAAGCTCTTATTGGCCAACTATGAGAGATAAAGTACGCATCATCATTTTCATCAACCATAAACATGCTAATATATGATTAAACAAAAATCATATATATTAGAAAAAATTAAGATTCAATTATTATTGACCTAGAACACACACCGAAATTCTTTATTAATAATTTAAAAAAAAATATTAAAATTGATCCTCGGTTCTATACAATAAATTATTGGACCTCAACTACCACTAATATAACTTGATATAATCAACATACATGCATACAAGCAACTATTGTTTAATTGATGATCCATGAATAGTGTAATAACCCGACTATCCATAATTAATTTTAATATTCTTATTTCAATACTGGTAGTATTTTTGTAATTTTTAGAATTTTTACAATAATATAATTTTTATCCGAAAATATTTTCTGATGAATCAAAATTAAAAACTAGACACATATCCAACTTAGCATGACTCAAGAACATGTGGAGTATGAGCCACATGGCTCATTATAGATCATGGATTTATTTGATGAGACACATGGGGACATCTCATGCAATGAGGTGTCGAATTCAATCATGTTATTTGTCTTCCTCTATTAGAAAAAAGCTACAAATAGAGAGAAAGCATGGAAATTCAGAAGAAAGAGAGAGAGCTACGAAATATAGAGAGAGAAGGCAGTAGAAAGAGAAAAAAAATTGGGGCAATGAGAAAAGAAAGAGAGAGAATGGAGTGTTTGGGAAAAGGGAAATTATATAATTTGATTAACCATGATTATAATCAACAGTGATACGATATCTGATTGAGATAAAAAATAAGTATGTTGTTCATGGTTGATAGATCAGCATATCCAATGGTCCCGATTCTGATTTGAGGTAAACAAGAGTATATAATATGATTTCTAAACTCTGAACTAGTTTCCTAAAATATTCAATTTTGTATTCTTCTTGAGCATGTGTATCTATTGAAATTCATGATATTTTATTGAAATCATGATATGTATGATTTTCTTGTATGATGGCTAAAATGCAATGGTATTGATTGGTACATTGACTGAGTGGCCCTGCCAATAGCTTGACCAACAATCCAAAAAAAGCCAAAGAGCTAGGTGAGGTGGGTGAGACCGACCACTAGTGATGTACCAAGAAAGACCGAGTATGAGGTCTTTTATGATTTGATGATTCGTTGAGCTCTTCTAGATTTTTTGTTGAGCCATTATTGAATTGAATATATTCTCGTCGTATTGTATACTTCCCTGCTTAATTTATTTTTTAGGCAGATGTGGGAATCGGGTAGTATGAGATGAGTTAGATAAAAGATTTGAAGACTTTTGATAATTTTGTATTAATTACTTTTGGAAACATTGAAATATTAACAGTTGGAGACTAATGTAAATTTAAGAAAAATAGTGCTTTGATTTTTAATATAAAAGAACACAATTGACGATTATTAATGGCCAATTGTGATAAAGAGAAAAATCGGATGGGTCGATACCAATAGCACAAGAATAAAAAATATTTTTCTCATCAACATTGATAGATTAACATGGCATGACTCTGATACCAATTGAAGGGGATTGAATCCCGCAGCAGAAGCTAGATTTTTAAAAAAATTCCTTCTTTTAGATCTTAAGCTATGTAAATCTTACAATATCGATCACGAGAGGGTTATACATACCTTTATTTTCATGAGAATAAATCAAGTCTAAACCTTAGGTGTCAGATTTGCCTCCCAATTGCACTTCCTTGTTGTCTTCAACCGGTTGAAGAAAAGTCTGAACCGGTTGAGCCCAAGCAAATTGTTGTAGATCACATTCAACTGGTTGAAGAAAAGTTCAATTGGTTAAACACAAAAATATATTCTTAATGAAGGTTATGTTTAACCGATTGACGAGGATGCTCGACCAGTTCAACACGAACAGGTTACTACGCAGGATTTTCTCCCTGCTTATTTTCTTATCAAATCTTAATCCTAAACACTTTAGGATTATTTTTCTAATTTTATAGACCCTTTGATATTCTCTCCTTTTTTTTTTTCCTAAACCCTAACCAATCCTTGTAAAGTGTGGACTCTCAAATTTTTTCTCTCAAAATTTTATAGAGAATAAAACTTCTTAGGGTTGGCAGCCCGCATATCATATTTATAGACTGGATCTCTATTACAGGAAGGATAGAGATCTTAAGGAATCCAAGTTTGACTTCTATTAAATTATTGAAAGTTATAGTTATCTCATAACTTAATTTAATTAATCTAAATTAATTTCACTAAATAATCTGGATTGCACTCCAAAATAAAATGACTAAAATACCCTAATCATTATTTTGTACCACAATTAAACCACCTCTTTATGGGTATCAATAATTAGGTTTGAATTAATTAACCACCACCAAATTCTAATTATTTCTAAACGTTTTGATTCATAATTTATTTTTTATTTAATCACTATAATAATAAGTCTTCATTTTGATAAATAATTTACTCAAAACATCGGATTCTGATTTCAATGACTAAATCAATGAATAAACTCACAAGTGATACTTGCTCTCTCCTAGAAGAGAGTGAGATTCCATATTGAAATGAATTCTCATTTCAAATAATAATTAAATATTCAGACATGTAGGCATACAATTCTCAACACTTGTCATGCCCCCCTCATCATGTAGCTCCTTAACGATCTTGAGGTGTAAATTTCCCTTGGGTACACAAAGCTAATTTTCTTTAAAAATGAATCCATCTTTCTAAAGAAAATCTATCCGATTACATACATCATTAACAATAGACCCAAACTTTGAATCCAACAATTCACAAAATGAATCAAACCTGAGTACCTTAGTACATGTAGTGGTAAAGAGAAACGAACACTGACTGAGTGCATCCGTTGCCTTATTCAACACACATGACTTATGTTTAATGAGAAAATAGAACTATTGAATATATGCCACCCACTCGACATGCTTGGATGATAACTTATTCTTACTGCTAATGTGTTTCAAAGAATCATGGTTAAATTAAAGAACAAATTCATTGTAGACCAAATAAGAACTCTAGTGGCAAAGGGCTTGAACTAATGCAAAGAACTTCATATCATAATTATTGTAATTCATCCTATATGCACTCGAGTTCTCTCTAAAGTATTGCATAGGATGACCATTTTGATTAAGAACAACGTACTCCAATGCCAACCTTAGAAGCATCTCAATGGAGCTCAAAAGGTTTTGTGAAGTATTATGAGAACTGGGTTATGGTCAATTTATTCTTAATGTGGTGTAACACTTGCGTATCTAAATTTGTATACTAAAAATTTCCCAACTTTATACATTCCATAATTAGCATTGTAATGAAGTTAGGAATAAATGTCAATAGAAGGATTCCAGCCCATGAAAGCTTCGAACTGCATAAACCTTCTTTGCAATTGGCCACTATTAGTTAGGCTCTACCTTGGACTCATCTATGGATAACTCGTTTTTTATAAACCAAAATCCCAAAAATAGAACGATATTTGTTAAAAAGGAATAGTTGTCCATGGCTGCAAACAACTTCTCACTTCATAATACTTCTTGCAGTGGTGAGTGTTCGAGGAGCAAGGAGGAGAAATTGAAATAGACACATATGGTATCTGCACAGCGGTTGATGGTGTTTTTCGGTGGTCGAATGAAGCCTAAGTGTTCTATAAGGAAAGAACAATGAAAATGGCTGCCAAAGTTATTTTGGGAATGGCTCTTTGATGGTCAAGTCAGGTGATCGAAAATATAAGATAGTGACAGAAAGTGCAAACAAGTAGCTGAGATGGGCTAAATGTGCGTACCTATGAATGAATATGGGTTGGCCTTCTATATCACTAGATAAACTGCAATTTGATGCATGCCTAGATACGCTGACTGTTGTGTTAGTGAGTAGGCGGCTAACACAACCAAGCTTCTAAGGCACGACTAGTAGCTGGCTTGTTCTATAGCCCATGTCTCGATCCAGTCATGCAGGATGTAAAACGAGACCTCTTTGTGCAAGTCATCTTTTATCCTTGATATGCCTTGGGATTGCCGTCAACTGTTGCGTCTTAATCGAGCTCCTTCACAGAGGCCCGCTGAGTTTGTTATAAAGCAACAATCCGGTGACGATGCTTGTCTAGCTCGGCTAAAGCTAGTACTTGGTATTTTATCACCTTATAATCGTCCCTCAATTTTAATGAGCTTGATCATTGCTAGATGAGGTCATGTGAGCTAGATGTTTATGATATACTTGGTGGAAAAGCTCGACAGGGGGGGTTGCCAGTGCCTGCAAGTTGTCCCTTCACTATACGAGTCTGTCATTTTTCTATACTATGGTGGCATGCGTCGAGGTCTAATTTGCTCCAAGCTTGATTAGGGCACAGATGCTGGAGTGTCCACCTACCCTAAAGGGTTATTTGGCATCTTTTAATGGCAACGCACGGCGATTAAGATGGCACGTGTTTGCACTATATTAGCTCAGAGTAAAATTTTGGCCCGCCAAATGATGCGCCTTAAGGGAGTGTTTGGCGAGTTTTTCCACCATTTGGGCTTCCATGTAAATTGCCCTACTTCTCCCAGGCACTGTTCACCAAGAACATCTAAGAACATTTCTAGAGAGAGAAAGTGTTTGCCTAAACCTGTTATTGTCGTCCGACTGCCACTTTTGTTTTTGACGACCATGCCTATGTTTTCGTCTGCCTCTGAATTGTTTGTATAAGTTTTCTTTTGAACTCTTGAGCATTTTTATTCCATCTGAAGCAACTCCATTTATGCTTCTGTCCAACCCATCTCAGTTTCTTTTTTTTTGTAATCTATTGATTCTCTATGAATCTATTTGTTGAATGGTTGTTGTGTCTATTTGTATCTGCCCATTTGCCATTGATGGGCAATTCTGAACCTTTTTGTTTTTTATGAGGGTCTTGGACTAGCCCTAGATTCATTCCTTCTGTCTGGATTGTTTTGAACCATGCAAGTTCTATTGAATCTAGGCCTCTGATTGTCTAGGAATTGAAAGTTTTCTTTGAACATCCATCTTCTTAGGGTTAAAGTTTTGCCCCCTCAAGCCCTTCTATTGCTGAGATAGGCTCGAGGTATGAGGAGGGCTTGAGAAATGCCTTAGTAAAAATGTAGATATACCTCATGGGTAGAGCTTGAAGCTCGTAGGGAGTTCGGCTAAGTCTGCCCAAATGTTAAGCTTCGAGGATAGAGCTCAAAGCTTGCAAGGAAGCTTGACTAACTTTGAGCCCAAATATCTATCATTTACATAATTGAGCTGGTTTTGACTTTTGCTTCTATTTTCATAACATGGAGTTGAACTAAGCTCAACTAATAGTGCATGACGAAGTTGCAATGAATAAGTTTATGAGCGATCATGGCATTCTCGATGATGTGCGGATAGAAAGGCCATAGCCTAACAAGGATGCCAACATGATAAGGAACCACATTCTGGTCTACATATGGCTCGTCCATTAAGTGGGCCTTAGGTTTCCCCATTAGTCCAATGCTTAAGGAAGTCATGGCTCGATGTTGTCTTACCTTTTTACAAGTGTCAGTTAACTTCATCCGTACCGTGCTCACGATGGACACGCTCATGCGAAGGGAAGGACTACATTTTGATGCCAGAGACTTATGGGGTGTGTACAACATGGTACGCCCGAGAAAAGAGCCTCATACCAACTTGTACACCTCCAATCATTACCTTCATCTCCAGAACCCCCCAATAGCCTTAAATGAGGTTGGTGACTGAGATCCCTGGCAAATTTCTTTATCTAAACAAATTTGTATGAGTCTCGAGGAACTGGGAATTCTGAGTTATAGACGATGGTCTCTGGTCCATCCCTACGCATAATGGAAATATCCCCGATAATAAGTTCCTTTTTTGTTCACCTTGGTCAATTCGATTTCTTACTTTGCTTACATTTGTACAAGTTTGATCTAATTCCTTACACCTCGGTGGACATGTTTCAAGATTCAATATCTAGTTCAGGAAAAGGTTCGAACAGTGCATCGAGGCTATACAGAAAGTGAATAATTTTGAAAGGCCCAAATGCATTGTAGCACTTCTTGTGTACGTGCCAACTTACTGCCACATCATCCCGCATTATGCTGATCAGCTCGTCCGAGTAAGGCTTCCTCCTCTACGCATTCGGGAATGAGCTCCATGATGCTGACAATCGATCTTAATCAAAATTAGTGACCTAATAGACTGAATTTCCGTAGAACTCCAGTGACTTAGGGACAAAGCTAAAAACGAAGCACAAGTTCCAATGGTGATTCTAATTCTTCAAGCTCGCTTGGACTTTTTGATAGTGAAAAGAAGGAAGTTGAAGACAGGGAAGAAATTAACTCGGGAGAAACACAAATTCCTACCTTGGCTGCGGTTGCCCTTGATCCTACTACTGCTTCTGCTCTGGTGGAACCAATTTTAATCAATATCTCGGACGGGGAAACCTCCGATCTTGAATGTTGTCCTATCTTTCTTGTTGTCGGGGATGAAGTGGAGCATTCTTTCGTAGGAGGTGGAACTACAAATTCATCTTTCAAGGTGGATATGGATTCGAAGGCCAAGAACTTTCATTCAAAAATTGCCCCACTGAAATCCAAAGTTATTGTTGATTCTATTCAAGTCCAAGAACCCCACCAATCCAAGATGTAACCCTTTTAGCTTTTACTGCTCCTATACCATCACTAGAGTCGAGCTTGCCATCATCCCAACTCCTCAAGAGGTGCAAAGGGGTGGTGCCCAAGGTGGGTACCTCCAAGAGAAGAAGGGGGAAAGGCAAACTCAATTGTTGCCCTAACTCCAACTGAGTCACTGAAAACCTAGAACCCTGAGTTTGCAACTGCCAAGCACAGTAAGTCAGTCTCAACGGCAGATACTGCTCAAGACTATGACACCAGCCTTACACTTGGGCAGGTAGCCATGCTATCTCAAGATGTGACCAGGTTTGATATAAAAGATTCAATGGAGACCAATGACAAGATGGTCATGGAATGCGTTGAGGCTAGCTTGGTTAGGGTGCTTTCTTTATGTTTGAACGCTTTGATAATCTTATTTTCTCTTTGTAAAAACTCTAGAGGGCAATAGCTAATGCCAAGCGTCTAAAGAGACATTCCTCTAATGTTAAGAAAGTCCAAAAGAAAGCTAATACTCTATAAAGGGACTTGAAATAGCTCAGGGAAGAGCTCACCATTACAATAAAGGCTCATGAATAGAGCAACGAGGTTGCTACTCTAGCCATGATAGAAGTTGACGCAACTCAGAAAAAGATGGTGAAAACTCGTTAGGATCTGGACGAGCTCTAAAAGGTGGTCCATGGCCTGGTGTACCAACGTGTCTTCAATCGCGACTTCGAATGAGCTGGGGACCTTTATACCAGACAGGTGAACGAGATGCATTTGGAGATATTTAAGGAAGGCTGGCTTGCCTGTCTAAAAGAGCTCGCCATTCCCGAAGATCATGCTACGTGGACTACGGCAGCATCGAGGTAGCTCTTCCTCACACCAGAGCCATACTTTCCCATCATTCTGCTAGGATTCAATGTAGAAGAATATGCCAATCAACCAACAAAAGCTGAAGCTGAGGAAATTAGGGTGGGAGACGTTACTACAGGAGGCAAGCTCAGAACAGTAGTAAATGAATGAGGTGGAGACCAAGACATCCCCCCCGAAGTGTAAAGTGCTTTACTGCATTAGGGGGATGATCCTTGGAAATTTGTAAATATTTTCTTTTTAGACAGCGTTTGTAAATATTTTTGTTTTGAAGTCTTTGAATGAACTTGTGAAAACTTTTGGCATATCAAATGTTAATTTTCTTTCCCAGCTCGGACTCACCCTTGCTCTTGCCATAGCTTATTTCTGCCTTCACATTAAGTGCTTTAGGACCTCCGGGCTCGGTGTTCCAATTGCTTGCCAATGCCTTAGCAAATATCTGCTTTTTACATTGCCTTGTATTTTTAGGACAGTCTTGAGCTTGGTGGTCAAGCATATCTCGAAGAACAAGATGTATCCTGCCTTAGCAAATATTTAGTTGTTTGCATGCTTATAATGTTAATATAGTTGTGTTCTTAACTTGTCTCCTATCGATTGAACAATCTCACATGCTTCAGCGATAATCTGTTGAGTTGCATGTTTTGAATTTGTTTTTCATGCCCTTAAGCTAGGCATTCAAGCAGCTCATCATTAAGTTTTGTGCATGCCTTAACTAAAATTTGTTGTTAGTGATGCTTTTCTTCAGAACTGTACCTGTTAGGACATCTTAAGCTCGTGTTTAGGTAGGTTCGACAGGATAGCCTCACACTTCACTTTAAGACACCTCAAGCTCATGCAATGAGAAGGTCGGCGATTAGTCGCACTCTGCTTCATGAAATCCCAAGCTCATGCTTGGGCAGCTCAACGGTAACTAGTCTTGTGCTGTTTTAAGATGTCTCAAGCACATGCTTTAGTAAGTCGGCAATTAGTCATGCTATTTCAGGATCTCAAGCTCGTGTTTGAGTGGCTTGGTGACTAGTCTCACGCTTTTCATTAGGATCACCTTAGCTCGTGCTTAGGCAAACGAGGGATGCATCTCGATTTAAATTCATTTTGAAAAATTTTGTACTTAGAATTGTTTTGAAAACTCATAGCGTCAAAACATGAAATCTTAAATGAGCTATGTACATTTTCAAATTTTCTAAGTTGGAAAACAAATGAGATAATCACTATTTTCATAATCGAACGTATCTAAATTTAACAGATGAGGCAAATAGGTTCGACAATTAATCAGAAAGGCAATGTACAACTTTTATAAATACGGGGTGAAATATTGAGGAAGATAAAGGGAAAAAAGAAATATGGAGAAAAATAATTAAAAAAGATTAAAAGAAGCCTTGAAAAGAATGTCCAAATTTAGGGTAAGTATTCTTACTTTAATTGTTTATTTTTTGTTACTTTACTTTATCTAAATGTTTTCCATCGTAAAAAAGTAAAATGTTACTAGCCCCAAGATTTTACATAATGTTTTGATGAGATCAAATCAATTGTGGCTAATTTATTAATGTCTTTTGTAAATAAATTTGATCAAGTTAATGAATACCAAGATGGACGATCCAGATTTGTTCGGTCAAAAAGAAGATAAATCAAGATCATAGATTAACTTTTAATATTGGAGAAAGAAGACTTTGAAAGGAAAAATTAATATAAGATAACATTTCTCTGAAAGATCAATGATTTCTTACATAAGGAGAAAAACAATAGGGAGAAAAACAAGGAGTTAGTGAACTTTCAAAGAGTCATTTTATTTTGACATAATTCTACATTTTGTCTCATTTGATTATCCATACTTTAGATAGTGTTTGGAGTATTGAGGTAGGTTTTTTGGGGTAAACTCCACCGTTTAGGTCTCGAAAATGGCAATTTTTTCGTTTTAAAAAATATTTATTTCCTTAATAAATTAGTCTATATAATTCCGATTTAGATTAGATTTTTTTGGGTATATTTTTTTAGTTGTCTGGATTTTAGATTTGGTCTTGATTTGATTTTTTTCTTTTTTGATAATTTTCTAATTTTCGGGTCTAATTTGGTAATTAGGATTTTTGGAGTTTATAAGTATTGTAAGGACCTTCGTCCTAAGCAACTTTTTGATTAATAAAATTATAGAATATTTCAGAGAATTAGTTTCTCGTATTGTGTTGTGTGTGTTTGCTCGCTTTGATTAGCTTTCACCCATCACGTTTATCCCTGCATCAGCATATCATTTTTACTTGCTTGATTATTTTTAATTCGCTAGTAAGTGTTTAATTAGCTCTCTGTCTAGTCTTGAGCTCACTTAATTCAACTACGTATTTAAATTGTTTTTCACTGGAGTTAACTTCATTGCAAAAAATTAGAATTTATTCAAAATTTGCATATTTAATTGATAACTCAATACACCACTCTCTTGGCTTGTCATATTGATGCAACAGACAGTTTAGATCATTAGAATCCTATTTAGGCGTAGTCTACTTAGTAGCTATCATCTCATACCACGTGTGTAAGCAAACCAACTAAAGCCCCCTCCCCTCAAACAATGTACTCGTCGTTTACTGATGGATTACCCATCCGTGATTTTTCGTAAGCTTGGTATCTCGATTTATGTGAAGATAGTTTGTAGTGTTAAAATACGCCCAGCATATCCACGCAAGATAAAGCTTATTGGTCGAAATGAGGACAATTAATTATATGGGTTTAGTTATAATTAACACTCCAATAGTTTTACTAAAATCTCATTTTAGCCCTTTAGTTTTAGACAATTAACTCTTTAACACTTTAAGTCAGCAATGGACTATATGGTACGTTAACAAGACCAATGGCAAGTACAAACTTCATGTACACAGTTAAAGATACGAGAACCAAATTGAGTTTTTTTTTTTTAAGTAATGGGACTAAACTAAGACTTCAGTGAGAATATAAAGATAC
>BRYE01000020.1:10068642-10073642 GCA_030159115.1 Actinidia arguta var. hypoleuca
CAATCCTTAATCCAAATACAGCCTTAGAACCCTTAGTTTTTTCCTTGCCTTTTCGTTTTTGTTTTCTCTCACTCAATCCTTAATCCAAATATAGCCTAATTATTATTTTGAATTAAAGAAATATTTAATCAAGTTATAGTAGCAACTTTATATAAATATATTAAATTCTCAGCCAAAAGATAGATAAAAGCAAACTATGAAAATTGAAATTAAACCTTGGGTACTTTAAAATAGATGAAGACTTGAATATGAATTCCCATGACTTTTCTTTCCAGTTCAATTGATCCGTCATAGTCCTTTCGCATAGGCTGCTCCTTTTAATACAAATTTAACTTGGATTCATAACATTTAAATACACCCTTTACCTTTTGTAGATGCTCTCCTTGGAAGGCACACATACTAGTTTCTTTTTCTTTTTCTTTTTCTTTTTCTTTTTGTAAATTGACACACATATTAGTTGATTCATGAAGCATCCCAAAATTTTCATTTTTTTTGGATTTTTTTTGTGAGATTTCTGAAAACTTTCCACCTCCATCTAATGTATGTGGATCAAAACTTTCTAAACTTATATCAACAGTTGGCAAATATCTTTTAGATATCAAATGTGTACCTCAAAAATTGGAGTCAAGTATCACTCGTTGTTCTTATATTCAAATAAGTTTCACAAAAGTAATGTGGAAGCTAACCAATTAATCAGCTAGTTTAAATGATCTATTAAAATTTATATGTAGTCTTGTACTTTGTTCTCCATAGCATTTCGAAGCAGAATTGAAAATTTTCCCTTAAATGGATTTCTAAAACAAAATGAAGATCATAACTAGTTGTGGAAGGATAAAATATCATGTCTCCTTTACGATCGAGCTTGAGCAAGCGTCGCCATCGGACTGTCACTCTATAGCAAGTTTGGTCAACATCACCACACGAGAGCTCGGTCGATATATTTCATCACGCGGAGATCCTTGGGGCCACGTCAAGATCAGAGGGAAATGTGCACGGCGAAGATTCCTCTACTACCTGCACGCTTGGGTCCAAACTTCAATGACGCGATGGATAGCCACCAAACATACCCTAGGGACATGATTGGGTCAGCATCCTATTTCACTGACATGACAGTCGTATCTTCACGCGCATCGAGCTGCACTATAAAAGAAGGCAGACCCTCTCTCTCATGGTAGGCATTTCCGTCTTCCTCCACTGACTTTCTCTCTTTAAAACCATAGAAAAGAACTCCTCTCTTGCTCTCCCTCTCTCTTTTTTATCGGTCACTAACTTGACTATTAGAGAACCGTCCCCGAAAAACTCTAGATAGTCTTTCTCACTATTTTATTTTGCAGTTTTGCCGAGCAGCATACTACCACTAAAATCAGTTGGTCAACTACCGCATGTGTCTACACTCGATTTTCTATCATCCCCACAACCCCACAATTGGCGCCTTCAGTGAGAAATTGACCCTAGACATGGCAAAAGTTAGTTCTGATGGCCTCTAGAAGCATTAATGGCGGCACAGGCAATCGTGAAGCCTAAAGGGAGTACCCTCTCTTGCCCAGAATGTCAGGTGAGAGGGGAACAAGACCAATGACTGATGCTTAGAAGGAGGCCAAGGGCCCCTCCTAGCAAATGCCATGTCAATCTCTCCCTGGCGGCGAAGAAGACAACAGGGATGCTGCCATAAGACGCATGCCGAAAGACATGGAAGAGTTGAGGTAGGTCTGGGCAACCAACAACTTGAAGATGCCTTCCCGCATGGAAAGTGTAAGAGAGATGTCATCCGAGGTGAGAGAAGTAAAGTGAGAGGCCTCACCTAGGGTTGGCTCCAAAGGAAAACACTCTCAGTCGTACTACGATGAGGCGAAACCCAAAGTGATAGTAAGACCGTGGCTTCGGGAAGATGAAGGAATCCATCGAGCCAAGCTAATTCCGGCGTGGACTTTCACCATGACTTAAATGCAAAACAAAGTCAAGGAAAGGGTGACTTGCAGGCAAAGCTAGTTTTAAAATATTGGATGAATTTGCCTTACCTATTTGCGTTAGCAGCTGTAATGAACCTTAAGATAAAATTATCTAGTGTAGAATCTTTTATTTCTACTATTAATGAATAATTAACTGTAAATATCATTACCGATAATGATGTTAAAGTAGCTTTAAATGTACTATATAATGCATACAAAACAAAAGTATTCAACACAACGCATGACTTACACCACCACTTCTACACCTTTTACTTCTGCTAATAGCATACGAAGGAAGAATGTTTGGAGTGTAATATCTAATATTAGTAGGCAAAGCACTAGTGTTTTATATACGCACTGAATCTTTTAAATACTTAGACAAAAACTTTAGTGATTTTTTAACTAATAGTGAGAAAGAAACTCTAAATATTTTGACATAATGGAGAGATTACACAAAGATTTTTTCAATACTCTCCATCATGGTACGCGATCTACTAACCTCTCTGGTATCAACTATGGTATTAGAGGCAACTTTTAGTGCAAATGGACGAAAGAAGAACCTTGTTGAGCCCGACAATACTGAAATGCCAAATTCATCTTAAAGATTCAGATGATGCAAAGTACCGAATTTAATACTAGGTTACAAAAGAAAGTTTCACTTTAGAATCTTTCAACACGATGGATCTATTGAACGATGAAGAGAACTAAAACAACAGTTAGTCAAAAATTATTTTTTTGTTTTAACATTGTAATTTGTAAGGAAATAATAACAAATGCAAATAAATGATGGTTAAGTGAGTATCAACCTAACTGGGATGTACTTAACTATAGTGATGCAAATCTCAGCTTTTAAATTTGTTTTAGTTGTTTGTTTGTTTCACTTTTCAAATCAATGTATTTGACATTATTTTTCAATTAATGAAATCAATATCTTTTTATTTTTTGTCAATTTCTAATTTATTGTTCAATAGAAATACATTGTTGTTATAACTTATTAACATATAATTTGTATTTTTTAATATTTTTAAACAATAAGTCTAATAAACCGAATTACAATAACAAATATTACTCATAACACTAAAATAAAATAAACATGTGTAAAAAATATAACATTCCAAATATGTCGCCAAAATTTAAAAACAAACCAAAAAAAAGGCAAAATCGGTCCAGACAAACCCAGACCAACAATGGAATAGGATGGTCCAACGGTACTGGTTAGGCAGGTTTTCTATTTCATAGGCTGGTTCCAGCCTGGACAGCCCAATTTGTGAGTTAGGCTCAACCCAGGCCAATCTTGCCCAATCTTGTGATCAACTTGGTCTGGGCCATCCCGAACTGGCCCAATTTGCATCTCTAATGCTAGTTAGACTACAGTTCGGCGTATGTCGGAATGCAACACAGTAGTCGATTGACCCAATTATGAACCTAAGACATGGTTGATAGCTAACATATCATGTTGTTGGTATATTGATCCAGGCATGGGGGTGTCATATGAAACTCCGCCACTCAAGTCACCTTCTGCTCCTGACGTGTTGTTGGGATTTCCGCCGACCATTGCATCTCAACCGAGCTTCAACATAGAGATCTCGCCAAGCTTGTTATAGAGTAACAGTTGGCATTACTTGCCCTAACTCGGTTAGAGCTGGTACTTGGTATTTTATCCCCTTACAATAAGAAAAATAAAAAAAATATTCTGGGTAAAAAACTATACACTAAACTCTATATTATGTACAGATCAAAATACTAGTTTGTACCGAGAAGTATCGTCTTGTACCTCTCCATACGAATATAATCAATTTTTTTGTAAATTTTGAAATTTTAAAAAGGCTTTTTTAGTAAATCTTGAAGCCCAAAATATTTTACAATGGTCTTTTACACTTATGGTTTCTTGTTTGAATGTCTTCAAACTTAGAATAAGTGGTTACATATTTTGTTATTTACATGCAAAATATTTATAGTATGCATAGAAATAAATTCAAAACGGTACACAAGTATAATACATATACTTTATCAATAGTCAAAACGGAAGTTAGCCGGAATATAATTAACAACTTTGAACCTTACAGGCAGAATCCTAAGTCCTACAAAAAAAAATCTTGTGTATTTTACACATTTTTGTGCTCTTAAATATTTTTCTGAGAACCATATTCTTTAGTTTCCATGTTATATGTTACTATATCTATTGAGAAAGTAAATAAATGTTAAGATCACACTAATGCATACCAAACAAGTTTAGCTTTTTTTAACAATGAGACTATCCACAAGTAAAATGTGAAAATTTTGATCTTTGTTCATTCAAACACTAGATTTCTTATTACTCCACTTTGTTTTAAGCTGATAAAAAATGTCTTTGTAGTGGGTAGTTGGAAGTGAAATGGGATTAAGACAAAAGGTTCTTGCCGTGAGAGAGAGGAGTATGAAAGTGAGTCAATAATGCTAAGTAGGATAGCAGACAGAGGGTTGCTTTTGGGGTACTTGGGGAATAAAACTGTCCTGCTACGAGGATTGGCGTGAACACCTCTCTCTCTCTCTCTCTCTTGTGGAGATGTGTACAAAGAACAAATCATAAACATAAAAAAGGCAACAAAATAAACACTTAACTTTTTATCTCTCATCACACTCTGCCCTTCTTTCCACCTTTCCCTTTAGTACTTTATATAAATTTCTGCTGCTGGCCTTGTCTGTCCATTCAAAGCAGTGATGTGGAAAAATAGCAGCTCAAAAATGGGCAAATTCAACCATTAGTCCCTGGTGTTTAGGTAAAATATCACTTTAGTCCCTGTAGTTTCAACCCGAACTCAAAGCGGCTCCTCCATCCAATCGATTAAAAATGTTGATGGAAAATGCAATAAAAGATAAGAAGACACATGCAACTTCCGTTCGCATTTTTAATCGATTTAAATAGATTAGGGCTAATAAATGAACTAAGTTACTTGAGCTGAGCAATTGTTCAGCTCGTTAAACACTTGTTCAAAATTAGTTTGTTACATAAACAAATTAAGTTTAAATATAGTTTTTATGCACTTTAAGCTTTCGAGTATGCTTGAACAA
>BRYE01000020.1:10088642-10093642 GCA_030159115.1 Actinidia arguta var. hypoleuca
AGCTACCAAACTCAATACCACTCTGATAGTGGTTATTTTCACAGCCAAAAAAAATTTCAATATAATCAACCTCTTCTTTCTATTGGAAACCTTTCACAACCAATCTGGCCTTATACCTCGTGCTACCATCACTCTCTTGCTTAAGCCGATAGACCCACTTGTTATATAAAGCTTTTTTTCCCGTAGAGAGTCTAGCCAACTCCCAAGTTCCATGAGAGTTGGGAGAGTTGATCTCTTCTTACATCGCACACTCCCACTTAACGGACTCATTGACCTGCAAAGCCCTGTCATAATTCTATGGTTCTCCACTATTTATCAAAAGTAATACCTTTGTCCTTCCAGAATGTGTTCCATCTTCTTTTTGATAATCAAAGCGTTGAGTCGCCTTTGTTTCTTTCTGTTATGTTTCCATGTATTTATATGGTCTTTGTTCATTTTTATTCACTCAAGATTGATGAGTTATTTAAGTCTTTCACCGATTTGATCATTTTGGCTTCTGGGCTCAAGGTGTCGACACTTTAGAGCAAGGTGTCGACACTTTCTGTTAGAAAGTGTTTATGAAGCTTTCTTTGATCAGTTGAGTTATAGAACGCTATGCTTCTTTGCTGCACACTTAGTAAACATATTAATCAATAATAAATAGTTTTGTTATCATCAAAATCTAGGCTTGATTCAACAATTATGATCTTCCTATTCTTGTCATCCCAAAGGAGATAACTGAACTCATTGATGTCTTACCCAAGAATGTACACTTATGTGACTTAGCATCTAGCTTGTCCCTAACATGATCACTAATATGGACATAAGATACACAATCAAAAAAACTTAAATGCTAGAGATTTATATGTTTACCACTCCAAACCTCTTTCGAAATCCCAAAGTTCAACAGAACTGATGGCCCATGATTAATCATGTAAGCTATTATATGTATTGCACCTGCTCAAAAATACTTTGGTAACCCTACATGTAACCGCACGCTCCTAGCATGCTCAATCAAGGTTCTATTCATCCTTTCTACAATACCATTGTGTTGTCCTCCCAAAACAAATCTCATTGAGGTAGTCCGTTGTGAAGATGAATACTGTAAAAAAATCATATTATTCAAATATAAATCAATATCTGTACAGTACTATTATATAACTTAACAAATGAGTGTGACAGAAGAATATACCTATTTATCTTGCTATAAATTGATATTAATCAACCATTGTGTGTATCCGATCAACTTGATGTTTTACAGTATTAAAGTTCTTGATGAAGTATATAGTAGCAACGTTTTAGATCATTAAAATAGGCCTAAAAAGAGTTTTAAAATATCTGGAGTGCACCGGTGCAATCCAAATTGGACTGCAAAGAGCTTGGTCCATAATCTATCTGTTCCAGCTCAACAAAGTTTTCTTATCAAAACTTGAGAAGAAGTTTGATGGATTTTTTTTTTTGATTCATCAAAAAAAAAAACAGAGTTCACAAACAAAAGGACATAAAAAAAAAAAAAAAATCACTCCAGCACGATCAACATTCAAGATGCACCATAATTTTGGGGGTGGATCCTGCATAATAACTGGAGATTCATGCTGGTCTTCTCTATATTTTGCAAGAAAATTTACGCACTTGTTTGCTTCTATTGGCATGAAAGATATTGAATTATTACATTTTATCATTATCATCCAAAATTCTCTAATCGTCTGGCAGAAAGGGATGGATTTAAGCATGCAACACAAAGTAGAAACTCACTACTTACCTTAGTGAAATAAGCATTTAATTCTTGAAGTTGCATATGTATAACAGTGTAAAAGATCTCAACATGATAAGGATGTAAATTTTTTATTTCTGGACCTTCTAGAACTACAAAAGGGTGAACATCAAAACTTATCATCTATATTGGGAACTTCAATTTCATTATTGTCAAAAAAAACAGAAACATCATCAAGTAAAGATGTCAACCCATTCTTTGGCATCATTTGGGGCTGTTTCTTGGACAATTCAACCCAGACAATTGCATTCACAATATCTTGAGCTTTCCTTGGTAGTGGTAACTCAGATATAAAAGCCAATATCACTCTCCATAAGTGAAGATTGAATGTAAATTCAAAATATTGCATTGAGCCTAATAGTGCAGTTGCTTCACCCTCTTTTTTATTTCATTTCAAATTGAAAAGGTAATTCATTTCTGTATAATTCTTGACTTCTAATTATATTTATAATATAAGAAATAAACGTCTCTCACTATCTACGGTTGGAATCCGTTTGAGTTAATTCAATGGTTGAAATTTCATTTGAAATTATTTTTTTTCCAAAAAAAATATCACTTCTTTTTTCTCAAAGCCTCAAAGGTGTGGGTCTCACATACATTGTGATCCAATGGCCAAAAAATCTCTAAAACTAGGCAAATTTTTTACCAATTATATAATTTTTTTGTGGGACCCACACACAAAAAAATTAAAATGCCCCTTTCTTTCTCCTTCATTTCTCCCAAACTAGCAACACTTTTTCAAAATCATTATACTTTATAATTTGTTATTCATTTTGTAAAAATATATCTCTTCGTATATACATGTAATGTGTCTCTTATCTGACGTTTATATCTTATCTATTTTTTAAGTTGCAAAACTTTAACAAGTACGCTTAAGATGTGGTCTTTTTTTTTGCGTAGTGTGTGTGGACACAGACAAATACTAGTGAATATATAAGGGTTAATTATGAGATATCATCTTAAATTAGGAAGTTTTTATGACATAATTGTATTTGGGTGGTTGAGTCAGACTTTAAATAAATGGGTTAAGTTGGATATATATGAATAATAATTATGTATAGTTAAATGGTTTGCGCGGAGCCTACGTTACATACTAGTTGATTTTTATGTAACATGGATAGAACTTATGTTCATTTATGGTATCTAGCTATAAAAATTCTTAACAAAGTGTTACTAGCCTAACACCACTCACTTTTGTAATTAGTCACAAGAACTATTATCTACAAGAATTCATAACTAACACCACACGCATGTTCGTAGCTAACAATGCACACTTTCGTAGCTAGCCACAACATTTCGTAACTATCTATAATAATTTAAATCTAACACCATACTGTTGTAACTAATCGCAATAATTTTTAACTAACACCATATACTTTCATAACTGACTACAATAGTACCATACTCTAACACCACTCACTTTTGTAATTAGGCACAAGAATTCGTATCTACAAGAATTCATAATTAACACCACACGCACATTCATAGCTAACAATGCACACTTTCGTAGCTAGCCACAATATTTCGTAACTAGCCATAATAATTTGTATCTTACACCACACTGTTGTAACTAATCACAATAATTTATAACTAACACCATATACTTTCATAACTAACTACAATAATACCATACTCCAAGACCACTCACTTTTGTAATTAGACACAAGAATTATTATCTACAAGAATTCATAACTAACACCACACGCACGTTCGTAGCTAACAATGCACACTTTCGTAGCTAACCACAACATTTCGTAACTAGCCATAATAATTTATATCTAGCACCACACTATTGTAACTAATCACAATAATTTATAACTAACACCATATACTTTCATAATTGACTACAATAATTTATAACTAACACCACACTCTTATAACTATAGCCACAACAATATTTTATAACTAGTCATAATAATTCGTAACTAATACCACACTCTTATAACTATAGCCACAATAATATTTCATAACTAGCTACAATAATTATAACTTTTACAACAAAAATATATTACATATATGTATGGTACAAGCAAATTGACTAGCGTTCTCGGTTTGGACCATTGAAAACCCAATTCATTTATGAAGGACGCAAATCTAACAAAACTCGTACACGGGAAACAATGGAGGCCCACCCAATGCCAATGATTCTAAATGCAAACGTTGGGCTTTAAAGGCCCCATCTTTTGAAGACAAGTCCAAACTTCGCAGGCCATCATAGCTTGAAGTAGCTAAGAGCCTCTTTATAATCAAGACTTGGGCCTGTATATTTGGGTTATTGTCATTTAGTTGAGATTACTAGTCAGTATTTTTTTCCCAATCGATATACATTATAAATGGTTAGATGTTAGTAGTTATAATAAGGTGTCGACTTCTTCATCAAGTCGAACGCAGAAAATTAACCTTGGAAACCAAGAAAATGATCATTTGGGCTAGAGCCCAGGGTCTTATTGGTTAATATGAATATGTTGGAAATGAATAAAAATTAAATAAGGGTGATTTACAGGCCAGTCGAATCTATATATACTATATACTAAGCAAATGTATTTTTTTTTTAAAATTAAAAATTCTCATTATTTTTCTCTCCTACGTGGCATTTTCTCAATAAGCTTTTTATACTCATTTATTTTGGTGGTCATTTTACTAAAATAAATTATAGATTAAAGTTTCCTTAAAAAAAACAATAAATATCCTTTATCTTTCTAAACACATGAATTTTCAAACCTATAAAAGAAAGAAAAGAATCTTAAGAAAATAAAAATTAAGAAGTAAAACAATTCTTGATAAAAATTTCACACAAATAAAAAAAATTTAATTTAATAGTGGAAAATATAAAACACCTAATAAAAATTTTATAAGAATATTTCTAATCATATTTGTATTTTTTTATTATAAGACATTTAAAATTAAATTTAAAACCTATAAAAGAATTAAATTTAAAATTTAAAATTTAATCCAAAGATAAATAAAATCAAAAGGTAACTTAAGCCTATTTTCTATCATAAGTTGAATGATAAAATTTTAAAAAGTAAACTAAAATATACGTTTATATTTAAATTGATTAAATAATTAAATAATTTTTTTTGAACATATGATAATCACTAACCCATGAATAGTACAACACCAATACTTGTTACCACTTACTTATAGTAGCTATAAGAATTTTTTAAATTGACCAAATTCCTTTGTTTAAATTTGTCAAGATTTTATGGCGAAATTTATCTTTGGTTTGAATTAAAGCAAAATCTTA
>BRYE01000020.1:10106142-10108642 GCA_030159115.1 Actinidia arguta var. hypoleuca
CCGCGGGCGCGTGAATCAAATTTTCATGAATTTGGCAAGCATGACGCCGCCGTGCGTGATTCTTCGTGTCCTTCTCCATTGTTGGCCAGTAGTAACCAATATGCAAAACTAGTACCTGCTGTATCTCCCCTCCATCCAAACATCACAATAGCTTGTCTTCAAAACTTCTTCTAAACAAGTTTTTTTTCTTTCTTTATGACTAAGGCATCATCCTTTTCTAGTGGCAATTGTCATTCCTTCTAAGTATTGAATGTACGGTGTTCTACAATCTGAAAATTTTTCTACAAAGCAATACTCTGAAGGATTTTGGGATGCTGGAGCATGCTGCACTCTTGGCTTGTAGCTCCACGGCGTCCTTGGCCATACTTAGCCAATAGTAGCCCTATATTTGCACTCTTCAGTATAAGCTTACATCGCCAGTTCCACATGTTATATCGTGAACTTCCACCAACCTTCCCTTTGCTTTAGTTTCTTCAACACATCGCGCTAAAACACCACCACTTCCTCTACAAAACAACATTCGTTGATATATGATGAAGTGTTTTAATCGCAGCAATAAAGCTCCACTCTGCTATCTACAAGTCCCCTTATTCCTTCTCTTTAGAGTTAAAGATTTGAGTGATTGAACAAGGCAAAGTTCTCTTAAAAATTTCAATGACAACTGATTTCCTTCAACCTCCACTTTTGATGCTAGTGTTGCCAGTGCGTTAGGATGTCTGTTATCAGATCGCAATGTGAGTTGGATTGTTATTGCGATGAACTGATCCATCAACTTTTGCATAATCACATTGTAACTAGTGCTAAACAATGCCCTTCTACCACGGAGTATCTTTCCTCCGCACCTTGCACCATGCGACTAATATAAAATACTGGCCTATCCTAGCCTTCTACCTCTTAATCCAACAATGCACCAATGTACTTGGTGGTGGAAGTTAAGTACAATAAAAGGGGTTGACCCTTTTATGGGGCAATCATGACTTTGGGCAATTGGAGAGTGTGCTTAATTGACTCAAAAGATAATCATCTGTCCACTAGTAAATAGCGTTGTTTTTTAGCAAGGCTAAAAATGGGTCCAAAATTTCAGCTAGTGTGGGCATAAATCTTCTCAAGTAAGACATCTTCCCCTCAAATGCTTTCAATTCCTTCAAGCTTGCCGGTTGCAACATTTATATGATGGCTTGGGATTTGGCTAGGTCAGGCTCTATTCCTTGGCCATGAATTACACATCCTAAAAACTTTCTGAAAACAACCCCAAAGGCACATTTCAGAGGGTTCATCCTAAGCCTATACAGCCTGCAATGGTCAAACAATTTCTTAAGTTACTGCAAGTGATGGGCTGTATCTTTGGATTTTACCACCAAGTCATTTACGTAAAAATCTACATTTGGTGGAACATATCATGGAATAGAGCCATAATTGCCCATTGATATGTTGCCCCTGCATTTTTTAGAACAAACGGCATCACAGTCTAGTAGAATGCCCCAATAAGGGTCTGGAACATTGTCTTCTCCGCGTCTTCCTTTGCCATTTTAATCTAATTATAACCACCAAAATCGTCCATAAACAAAAACATTTCATGCCTAGAGGTTGAATCAATTAAAATATCAATATTTGGAAAGGGAAAGTCATTTATTGGGCTTCCTTCGTTCAAATCTCAAAAATCGACGCAAATATGAATCTATTTGTTCTTCCTGATAGATGCCACATTGGCTAGCCATCGCGGGTGATGGATTGGTAACTAGTATATTGTGCTTGTAAGGTACTTTGTGAGTTCTATGATAAGGTGATGATGGTAGGTGCGTTCCTCATCTCATTAGCAAATGGTCCTATGGTACTCATGTAGTAGTCTCCATACTTATCCAAAATCTCAATGATAGCCTTGGTAGCTTCAACCCTGGCTTTGGGAGAGAATCTTAAAGAGTCAAAGAACCACTTGAATTTTGTAAAATGTTGTAGATGATGGGAGTGGCTGTTTGCATCAAAAGGAAAATCCTTCTCTGGTTCGATTATAATTGTCTACTATACATAATACGGTACTTCATCTGCTTCATAGCAAGAAAGCATCATCACTTGCTCCTTTCCCTTTTCATGCCTAGGAAGACGATCTTTGTCAACTCCTTGATTTTTCTCTGGAACCTCCAACTCTCCTTTAGCAATTTTTTGGCTAAACAAGTGCCTCAACGCCTAACAATCTTTTGTTGTGTGCCTAATAGCACGGTCATAGATACAATATCGAGATTTTTGTTGATCTCTTCTTGATGGCTCCATTTCAACATGGGGCAGCCTAACTTCACCATCCTCAACCAACTTGTTTTAAATAACATTGCCTCATTGTACTTTTAAGGGTGGGTCATCATACTCACAACTCCTCTTGTACCCTAGCAAGCTACATTCCTAAGTAACATAGGCATATAGGCCTTTTCCACTATGCTAGTGCAATCGTGAAAATGATTATCACTCAGAATCTCCCAAGTTCTACGCGCTCTCAAGCAACTTGGAA
>BRYE01000020.1:10121142-10126142 GCA_030159115.1 Actinidia arguta var. hypoleuca
GAAAACCTTGTTCATGTTTCTTTGTCCAAATGAACGGTTCTCCTTTACGAGTCAATTCTATTAATGGTACCGCAATTTTTAAAAAATCCTCAATGAACCTTCTATAGTATCCCGCAAGCCCCAAAAAACTCTAAACTTTAAATATTATTTTGGTTTGCATCCAATCCATGATTGCCTTAATTTTTTGTATATCAACTGAGATTACGTCTTTGTTGATAATATGCCCTAAGAATATCACTATCAAGCTAGAATTTGCATTTCTTGAATTTGTTATACAAATTTTGGTCCTTAGTGTCTACAATAGTATTCTTAAATGTTCTGCATGCTGATCCTCATCCTTTAAATAGATAAGGATGTCATCAATGAAGACAATAACAAACTCATCCTGTGTAGTGTATTTTGATAAACTTATAGACATGTATTTTTGAGAATTATAATATTATTTTGGCTTGATGTGGGCATTGTCCATGGATTATCATTCATCTTTTGTATTTGATAGCTCATGAAGAGCATGGTCCCACAAGAGGAATAGTTTAGCTATACTCTGATGTAAATAATAGTGTATTGTCATGTTATTTAGTTTGACTTTTCTGCATTTGAGTTGTTTGCTTACATGGCTGGGGCTTGATTTGACCGGGACATGACAATATGGTATCTCTAGGTTTGAATACTTATGAGTCGTGAGGTGGTTAAGCCACATTCGTTTGGGTGTCTAGTTATTAAGGAATAATCAAAGCTCTAAGTTTGAATACCTATGAGTTGTGGGCTGGTTAAGCTACAATTGTTTCACTGTCTAGTTTTTGAAGAATAACGTGAGAGTATTATATATGTAATTGAGATAACATGTACAAAGCTCTAGGTTCGAATACCTATGAGTTGTAGGGTGGTTAGACCACGTTCGTTTTCATGCCCAGGTATTGAGGGGTAACGTGAGTGTGCTATCTATGTGATAGAATAACATGCACATACATGGTACACATGATATCTTGTTATTGATTTACATTTGCTACAACAAGTGTTATGACTAAATCATAAGTGAAGATGATTATCTGATTGTTTTCTTGTGATATTGTGTAGAATATGCTACCACATCAAGCGAGAGGTCGTGCAAGGTTACTCACGGGAGCGCGTGGGGCTCGTGTAGCATGCGGAGCGCGTGGGAACCGTGACAAGGGAGATGATAACAATCACCAAGAGTCGGTAATGGGAGGAGAAGTCAATACTCTTGGTGGAAACATTTGAGTTGTTGGAGGTGCTCCACCTACAGTGATTAGTGGTGCGGAATTTATGTAAGGAGTGTTCACCGCCATTGAACAAGTGGTGAGAAACACAGTGCAAAAAATGCTAGTACCGGCTAGAGCGACGGATATGAGGGCAGCTATAGGGGAAGCTTTGAATGAGACAAGGAGGATTACAAATCTGAAATCTCAATGTGAGGGTGCGAGAATTCGGCTTGAGGGACATTTTTCGAAGAAATTGAAAAGTTTTACGTCATAGCAACAGTACTCTATTAGGTTTTCACCTACCATTTCGGTAGTGTCATTTGGCCAGACATCTAGGGGAGGGCCGATTTGTTTTGGTTGTTACCAACCGGGACATCGCGTTGCGGGCTGGCCACTGAAAGGTCAATAGAGGGAACAATCCTACGGGCAGGCGCAGGTTTAGTCACAAGTTAGAGGACCACTTACTTGTTTTTAGTGTGGTCAGGTTGGTCATATCAGGAGATAGTGCACGTAGAGGATGAGCAATCATCGGCGAGTTTACGCTATGACATCAATAGTGGGACCGTCGAGGACAGTAGGACAACATGAGCAGCAGTTGGATACCTCTGTGGTGTGAGGTACTTTCCTAATGTTTAATTTGTAGGACTCGTGGATTGGCAGAGAATATTTTAAATTGTAAATTTATTCAGGATGAGTGAATGTTATATGTGGGTTAGCGAGGTTATATGGGAGGTTAATACTTTGGTCCAGAGTATCGATAAGGAGACATCGATAGTATAGTAGGTATGTGATTAGGTAAAAACTTATTGTTTTAATTAGTATTGCAGTCATAGGGACGGTTGATGGTTTGAGTTATTGGCAAGTTTGATTTGCTCTTGTGACATACTATGGATTAAGTTAGTTGCTAGATAATATTCTAGAGTTATATTGGTGAGAAGACAAATAACTTAGTTTGAAATTAAATTTGAAATTTGAGGACAAAGTTGAATATATATATGTTGGACTAATACCGAATAGTTTAAAAAGTGATTATTTATATTGAGCTAGTTAATGGTGAATTGGTGATAATTACAAATTGTGATTTCTAATAAATATTTGGGACATGGGAATGATCCATTGATGTTTAGTCAGCGTGGTATTGAAATATGGAGATTATTTGAAAAGATATGAAAGTGTATGAGATTCAATTGGTTTATATGGACATTTGTTGGTGAGAATAATGTAATTATGGTTATGGTATGAGACATTGTGTTAATATTTGGAAAAGTATGTTAAAGTGATGATCAAAATGATAAGTTATAGTTTCTGAATGGCACCAATTATATATATTTGATTTGATGGATAATTTGAAGTTTAAAAAGTTATATGGTTAAGATTGCTACAGTGATCGAAAATGGTACTATTGGAATACATGTGGAAGAAATCATTTGATAATGAAACTGAATTGGGGTAGTTAGATATTGATGATTCACTATGCAATTAAATTTTTAAGTTACGAGGTTAGACGACGGAGTGGTAAGTATAGCATTTAATGACTTATGTATTTAGGATGGATTGAGTGATTGAAGAGGTGATGTTTGGGTGATAAATTAAAGTGTGATAGGAGTTGTTTGATCGATGTTTTGTGTTCAATTTTATCATATTAAACATGACAAGTTCGATGTGATATTGGGTGTGGATTGGTTGATTGGCTACCGTGCTACGATAGACTGTGTTCAACATCGAGTTACTTTTGTACACCCAAGAGGGGGCCATCTTCACTTTGTGGGAGATCGAGGTTGTGATTTTGTCCCACTATCTACCGATGTGCATAGATAAGGGGAATTGAATTTTCTTTTATTGGCTTGTTTGATTGATGAGGGTAGTGCAGTTAGCGTGATTTTACCACCAGTGGTTTGTAGATATTTTGGTATTTTTTTTGGAAGATTTGACAGAGTTACCACCATATTGTTAGAGGTGTAGGACTGATAGATTGGATTAAAACTTTGGTTGTCGATCATCGTAGTAAAAGAGTGATTAAATGTTTGTTTATCGTAGTTATTATGATATTGGGATTACTTGTCCTTATTTTAAAATTTAAATATTAGGAACCATAGCAGTAATGTTGCGTGATCTTAGTCACCATAATAGTTTGAGTTATCTTTCAACCAATTGTTAGTTGATAAAGACAAGATGAATATGAAAATGCTGTGTGTGTCATTTGGAGATTTTACTTACTATGTTTGGCAGATTATCGATTGCTTCGAATATTGGGAAAGACTTCACTAGTTATTTTTTTTCAGCATTGGGTTATTTAGCGACACTTTATGGTTTTACACTACTTTTGGGTATAATTGGGATAATTAGCCATTTTGATTTGATTTCTAGGATGTTGTGTATATGGACGTGAGATTGGAGGTGGAAGTGACACGTGCAAGTGGTGTAGGCTAATTTTTGGATAATGAGTATTTTGAGCATTATTTTGTGTATAAAGATTTCAATGGGAGAGTATCACAATGGACTTCATTATGGGTTTGCTTAGATCGTTGAGAGGGCACGACACCGTTTGGGTAGTGGTCGATAGTTTGACAAAATCTTCATATTTTGGAGGACATGCTTCGGGCATGCGTACTTGATTTCGGGGGATCATAGGAGGATCATCTACACTTGGTAGAGTTCGCATACAATAATAGTTATCAGGCGAGGATCAGTATGGCACCTTTTGAGGCGCTATACGGTAAACCATGTAGGTCAACCGTGTGTTGGACCAACTTTGGAAAGGCAACGCTTACAAAGTCGAATTGGGTTTGTGATACGACTGAGAAGGTGGTATTGATTAGGAAGCATTTACTCATAGTGCAGAGTCGTCAAAAGAATCTCGTCACTTGGAGTTTGTCGTTGGGAATCATGTATTCTTGAGGGCTTCACCTAAGAGGGGGTTGATGCGTATTGGGCATAGCGGCAAGTTATCGCCAAGATTTATTGGACCGTTTGATATTCTAGATCATATTGGGGCCATGACATATCGTCTTGCTTTGCCACCAAGGTTGGCCAATGTGCACAATGTGTTTCACGTGTTTATGTTGCGGAAGTATGAACCCGATCCTTTACATATTTTGGATTGGGGAGATCTTGTCATCAATGAGGATGTCACGTATGAGGAGAGACCAATGCGTGTGTTGGACACGAGGGATCAAGTTCTTAAAGGAAAACTATTCCATAGATGAAAGTTTTATGGCTTCATCAAAGCGTGGAGGAGGTTACGTGGGAGTGCGAGTCCGAGATTCGCGCAAGGTATCCAGATCTATTTAGCTCATCTGGTATGTTTATCTAATTTCGAGGATGAAATTTCTTTAAGTGGTGAAGGTTTTAAGGGTTCAATTTATATATAGATAGATAAATTTGGACTTTAGTATAATTGGACCCATTTAGTTAAATTAGGTCACTTGTGAATTAGTTGGACTTAGATGTAGTTGGGCCTAAGCATATTTTGATTTGGGCTTGAATGGAGATGTGTAAGAAAGTGGGCCAAATGGATTGGATCCAAGATTGGTTTTGATTTTGGTTTGTTGCTTGGGCCAAACAAAGCCCAAGGCCCAAGGAGGGCATTTATGTCTTTTTCCATTTTCGACCTAACACAAATAGATTTCTACTTAGCATTTTATGTTTAGCATTTTTTGTAGTCTTCTTCTTCCTCTCTCTCTCTCTAAGGTTGTGAGCATTTGGGCTTCGATCTAGGTGAATGAGGTGTGATTCGAGTGGTGAACCTTTGGAGAGAATTCATCTATTCAACGGGGG
>BRYE01000020.1:10143642-10146142 GCA_030159115.1 Actinidia arguta var. hypoleuca
TTTTATATTTCTGATTCTATATGTTGATGATATTTTGCTTGCAATAGTGATCTTGGATTATTAAATCAAATTAAGAAATTTCTCCATAAGAATTTTGAGATGAAAGATATATGTGAGGCGATAGGAATTAAAATATTTCGGGATCGATTATGTGGATTGTTAGGGTGATCTCAAAAAACTTACATCGAAAGAGTTCTATAAAGGTTTAATATGGAGAATTGTTCAACTAGTGTTGCTCCAATTTATAAAGGAGATAAGTTCAGTATTTTACAATGCCCACAGAATGAATTAGAGCGTAAACAAATGAAAATGATTCTTTATGCTTGTGCTTTAGGAAGCTTAATGTATGCACAGATTTGCACTAGGCCAAAATATATGCTCACGTTTAAGAAGTCTAATCATCTAGAGGTCATTGACTATTCTAGTTTGGATTTTGCTAGATGTGTTGATAGTAGAAAGTCCGCTTTTGGTTATCTGTTCCTATTAGATGGAGGAATGATATCATAAAAAGTGCGAAATAAACTATCACTACTTCAGCTACTATGGAAGCTGAATTTGTGGGATGCTTTGAGGCCACAATTCAAGGATTGTGATTGCAGAATTTTATCTCAAGACTTGGAGTTGTTAACTCTATTGCCAAGCCGCCGAGAATTTGTTGTGATAACACCGCAATTGTGTTTTTCTCCAAGAACGACAAGTATTTTAGGGGTGCTAAACATATGGAATTAAAATACTTTGCTGTTAAGGATGAAGTTCAGAAACAGAGAGTGTATATAAGAACAGAGCTTATGATTGCAAATTCATTAACTAAAGGGTTATTGCCAAATACGTTTAATGATCATATTAACAGAATAAGTCTTGATCGTAACTCATAATAGTTATTTACTATTTTTGAATTTTGCATAATATTAATCTTTTGATTTATTGGACACTTTGAGATCTCGTTTAAATATGTTTATGATATTTTCTGCCTTTCACAATGTATATATTTATGAGATTGGATGAATGATAACAGGAATAGTTTTTTGTTAAAAGATATTATGTTGGACCATTTATACATATTTTTAATTTATAAATTGTGTTAAGCAGTTTTCTAATGTTGTAGTACATGAAAGGGATTATGTCGACTTTTGATATACGACTGTCATGACTCTCATTAGTTGATTATTTAATTATGGTATTATGATGATGACCAAATCAAAGTGAGGATGTATTGAATTTATCGCGCGCTTATGTTTAACCTTATTCAATCTAATATGAAAACTTATCATATGAGTCAAGTGAGAGAATGTAAAATAAATTATGGTTCATATGATGTGGCACATATGACTTATCTGATATCTATTAGATATATTTATTAGGTTTATCATGTTAGGATTTCGTATCCTATTCCATATAAATCTCTCATTTTATTGGTCAAGAAAAAAAATTATTTTCTAATACAACTACCTTGATGAGTTGGTAGAGTTTAAGTCTAATAAAGAAACTGACCGTCTCTCTATCTATAAATGTACACTGTATCTCATCATTAATGTGTAATCAAGATTAAATGTCAAAAGAGAAAAACTCAATTTCTAGGAGATTAAAAAAGATATTGAAATCAATCACTTTAAAAGTTTACTATTATGACTACAGTTATATTTTATGTATTTTTTTCTTTATTATCATTTGAAAATCATGATTGTTTTAGATTTTGAATTTATAATTTATTATGATGAAATCTATGAATTTAAATTTATAATTACAAGAGCATTAGGATTTGGATAGGTAATGGACCCTCTTTAGTTTCTCTTTGTTTTTTGTTTATTTCTGATGTAGCCAAAAAGAAGAAAAAAAGAAAAAAAGAAATAGAGAGTCATCTTCTTTACAAAAGTAATTAGGCATTAAAAATTAAGGAGTCCCCTTAAAGTATTAAACAATTCTCATTTTGGTCTTCTAACTAAATTTTTTCTCACATTGGCCCTTAACTTATTAAATTAGTTGCAATTAAGGCCAATCACTAACTTCATCCAATTATTTTTGACAAAAAATGATATATGTGTTAATTTTTTCGTACTTGCATGGCCATGAAACACTCTTCCTAGTTCTACAAGTATTTTTTAAAAAAATTTATTTTCAAATTCTCAAAGAAGTGGTTAATCGACACAGAATATTGTATTTTATCCATTGAATCCTCTCATATTTTAGCATTATTGCCCATATTATCTGTTATATTTAATCATTGTTTGGCGCAAGAGATGTAAAAGGGTTTTACAGGATAAAAAGAGCAATTTAGAGAAGACTTGAGCAATCAAAGCAGGTCAGTACAGGTAGTGAATTTAGGCACTAACGGTAGTTAGAATTCTAGAGGTAAAAATCAAAATATTCATTACCAGTAGTGAATTTTATCTTATATACACGCGAGTAGATTGTCCCATTGAACCTAGATATTAGAATCTCCAGTAAACAATGTTAGGTTTTCCTTCACGATACCTTCTTGTTTCATAGGCTTTAAACCCAT
>BRYE01000020.1:10166142-10168642 GCA_030159115.1 Actinidia arguta var. hypoleuca
CCTAGGTCGGTTACTCCCTGGGGGGATATACAGCCAAGATATAACCATTGAGTGACTACAAAGGCAATTGGCAAAGTTGACACAAGTTATGATTGACAACAGGTTGACGAGGTCAGCCAAACCACTACACCAAGGCAGATAGAGAACCAAAATAAGGAACCGACCCTACCTCCACAAGAAGGTTGGGATAAAAAGAAAAATAAAACTCACATGAGCATCGACAGCCAAACTGATAGCAAGACGATGGCGATGAGTAAGTAGAAGAGGTCAACCGAGCGATCCAAATCTGGAGTGGATTTCCACGACACGCTCAACGTTCAATAAAAAATGAACAAAGAAGGATATATGCATGCCAAGCTCAACGAACGCAAGGTGGCGGCCATAAACAAAGTCGTCCCAGTGAGTTCAGTGATTCGCACCTCCCGTAGTGAACAAAGGGATGCCGCCCCGAGATACAAAACTCCATTCTCTCAAGAAATCGAGGGGTTGGACCTACCAAAAAAGTTCACACCACCGAGGTTCACCTTGTACGATGGAAAATCAGCCCCGAGATCCCATGTGAGCCACATCAAATAGATAATGGTCCTCTGGAATCATATGGATGCTCTAATGTGCCACATGTTCCCGTCGAGCCTGGGGGACCTCAGATCAAAATGGTTCGATAAATTACTTGTAGGGTCGATCGAGAATTTTCACTAGCTGACTGAGTCATTTGTAGCTCGGTTCGTGATCAACAAGAAGGCGCCAAAAGGCATAGGTTCTTTTTTGACTCTAAGAAAAGGCAAAAACAAAATGATTCGCAACTATATCAAGCGGTATTGGGAGACTTACAATGATATCGAGAAATGCTTAGAGGAGTTGGCGGTGGCGAGCTATAAGCTCGGGCTGACTCTTGGAGAGAGACTCTGGAAAAACTTAACGCTCAACCCTCCAACCGACCTCTAGAACCTCATGTCCCGGGTCGAGATGTTCACTCGATTGGAGGACGACGTCAAGCAGGCGGAGAAAGCTGTAGGGATAACTACCAAAGGAGAGGGCCCACACAAGAAGTAAAAGGAAGGCTCAGTTGACTACCAGAGTAGGGTAAAGCAGGGAATCAACGTGATTTTCAAAGAACCAATTCACAAGATCCTCGCCCGTATCCGAGATAAGCCTTACTTCAAAAAACCTGAACCCATGGGAGGATATCCCAAGAGGCACAACCAAAGGTGGAGGTGCTTTGTCCACAAAGAAAAAGGACACAAAATGGATAGCTACCGGGCTCTTAAAGTCTTCTTGGATCAACTAGTTCGAGACGGACTCCTAAAGGAGTTCATTGATAAAGACAAGACCCAAGCAAAGAAGGCCGAAGCCAGACCCCACTTGAGGTTTAATCGAGGTAACGATGAGACAGAATGGACTACGGATGAAGAAGAGGATTTGCCCCTGGGATACTATTCACATGATCGGGGGACCACATCACCCAGATCTTGAAAATAGAATTCAGGGAGAGATCTAAATGATAAAACAAATATACGACGTTCTCTCGGTCCGTTCGCCAGCTAAGAAGCCGAGAGCAGTGGCAATGAAACCAGGGTGCATAACATTCACCAAGGTCGATTTGGAGAGGGTGCAACACCCCAATTATAACCCCTTGGTCATCCAACTAAAAATGAACAACTATGATGTGATAAGGATCTTGGTGGATGCGGGTAGCTCGTTGAGGTGATGTACTATGACCTTTTTAAACAGCTTAAGCTCACTTAATTAGACTTAAAATCGGCTCGATCTCCTCTGGTAGGATTCAACGCTAAGTCTCATTGGCCTTGGGAATAGTGACCTTAAAGGTTTGAGCTGGTGACAGAGTTTGTTGTAGTAAACATCCATTTCCCATATAATGCAATCGTTGGTCGAGATTGGCTGCACAAGATAAAGGGGTGGCCTCCACGCTTTATCAGGAAATCAAGTTTGCCACCCCCCAAGGAGAGGAAACCATTTACGGAGACCAAGTAGCGGCCAAACAATGCTACCTCGCTACGGTCTCCACTAAAGCGGCCATGAAAGAAGTGCAGCTGATCGAAGTAAAGTAAGAGATCTTGAAGGATGTTAAGAGGGACCCCGGGACTAAAGTCGTTGAAGATCTGATACGTTACGAGTTGGACGAGCCAAGCTCAGATCATTTCTTTCTTACGGGAGCGAACCTAGAGGAACGAGAGAGAGCTGAGCCTATCCAGCTCCTTAGAGCTAATATCGAGGTCTTTGCATGGACACCTTACGAGATGCTTGGAATAGACCCAAACTTTATCAAGCATGAATTGAACATTCTATCGGATGCCCAATCGGTCAAACAAAGAGAAAGAAGATCCACAACTGAGCACGTGGATGCAATGATCAAGGAAGTAGAGAAATTAAAGGAGGCAAGTGAAATAATGGAGGTTCTTTACCCGAGTTGGTTATCCAATACAGTCGTGATAAAGAAAAAGATAGGCAAATGGAGGATGTGCATTGATTTCACAAGCCT
>BRYE01000020.1:10191142-10193642 GCA_030159115.1 Actinidia arguta var. hypoleuca
ATCCCATCAGTCATAAATCTAGCTTTTAAGGTAGGAAGCATAACCGCCATCCAGGGCACGTGATAGGAAGACTTGTCGCCGCTTTGGGCAAGCAAAATGGTGGAGCCCGAACCTGGATGCGACGTTTCGTGCATTGACCGTCGTCAACCATTCCATACTGAACAAGCACGTGGCGCCTTACATCTTCGCAACGTGTTCCATTGAGCTACAATCGATCGCACTTGGAATAAATCTGATGGGAAGTTAGCTGAGCTTCGAGTGAGCTCCGAACTTAGTCTCGAGAAATTTTTCCTTTTGGTTCTTGGAAAAAGTTAATGGAGAGGTTAGCCGAGCTCAATGAGAGCTCCAAACCTTGAACCACAAGTTTTATCAAGGTATACTCTACCAGAGACATGATGGGAAGTTAGTTGAGCTCTAAGCGAGCTCCGAACTAAGTCCCAAGAAGTTTTTCCTTTGTGTTCTTGGCAAAAGTTCATGGAGGAGTTAGCCGAGCTCAGTGAGAGCTTTGAGCCCTAACCCACAAGTTTTGTCAAGGTACACTGTACCAGAGACATGATGGGAAGCTAATCGAGCTCCGAACTTAGTCCTGAGAAGTTTTTCCTTTGTGTTCTTGGCAAAAGTTCATGGAGGGGTTAGCCGAGCTTAAAGAGAGCTCCGAGCCCTGACCCACAAGTTTTTTCAAGGTACATTCTACCAAAGAACACTTTGCTAAAGAAGAATCAAAATGCAAAAAAAAAAAACAAATCTCATGCATACAAGCTGAAAACCAGAATGAAGTCCTATTGTTAAGCTTGGAAAGAAGTAAATCTTTACAAAGAGAATAAAAACAAAACATAAGTACGATTCATGGTTCGGTTAAGAGATCTAGGGCTGCATCTTTACCAATTCCCTCTGTAGTCGTTTGCCATGCCTCATCCACAAGTTGGGCAGCCTTGTCAGGTGGAGCCATGACATCATTTGCAATCTTGCCCGCAAACTACGCAACTTCGTCGGAAGGAGCCACAACATCATTTGCAGCCTCATCCTCTTTCGGCCTATTGACGTACTCCTCTTCATTAAAATTGGGCAGAACGATAGGTGAAAAAGGCGCAGGAGGCACAGGGAACTCGGGAGTAGGGGCAGCCTTGGCCCAAGTTAGGTTGTCTTCAGGGACCCAAGGCTCGGCAAGGAATGCAAGCCACCCTTCCAAGAAAGCTTCAGAGCGGACTTCATCGACTTGCCTACTATAGTTGTCACTAGCCCGGCTGACCCCCTATAAAAAACCCGTTCATAAACGAGGCCGCACGCCACCGCTACAGCCTTGGCAATAGCAACCTTATTTTGAGCCTGAGTTGCAGACACATAGCTCGCATCCCCAGCCTATTCCGCAGTAGATAGATCCTCCTAGCAGTCAACGAGAGCTTAGCCTTGTTAAGCTCCGATTCTAGGCCGCCGATCTTCTCTTTGGCCCTCCTCAGCTTGGCCGATTGAACTTTCATGCAATCCAAAATGACGGCAGCCCTCTAGAGGCTCTATGGAGCAAAAACAAAGAACATCAATATATTGGGAATACAACTTAAAACACATCGAAGTCACAATTCTTACCTGAACTTGTTACATCACCAACAGATCCTCCTTGTTGAGGGCGGCAACATCGTTAGGCAACAAGACGACACGTGCAAGAGCCATGCTAGTATCGTGGTCCTAGGAAGAATCAGCCACCGTAACTTGCTTGCCGAGCTCACAAGCGAAAAACTTAGGCTTCCAAAGGTCGGTAGCAACACTCGAGCTCCCCTCCCCCACCTTCCTCTTCAGCCTTCTAGTCGTCCCCACCGCGAGTTCTTTCCCTTTTCATTTACCCAGGAAAGGGTCATTCGATGGACTCAACTGAACCCCCCACGTTCACTTCAGGAAGCTCCATGACGGGATCAACGGTTGGCGGGAGAATCTAGCTTAGGGGAAGAGCTATTATCATGGGAGGATTTGTAGCCGGAGTGGTTTTCTTCTTCACATTCCTAAACCTCATATCGGAATCAGTGTCCTCACCAAAAGATGAAAAATTTTAGCCCCACTTAATGGCCGAAGTGGAACCCAATCGAGGTCGTCAAAGAGCTCGTCGCTTAAGCTTGAAATCAAAATGAGAAGGGACACAACTTTCAAGCTCAACCGTGGGGGTCACCCTACATCGATTTTTGTTCAAAACGAGTTGTCTGATAGCCTCGTCACCTTTTTCCTCTTCACCGTTGAGGGGATCCAGGGAAGTATGGCTGGACAAGCTTGAAGTGAGGCCCTTTCCAAAAGGAAGTACTCGCGTGGGGGCCAGTGCATGCTGAACTGGGCTTTGGGACTCTTTGAACTGAAGGCGTCACGACTCGAAGCTCAACCCTCAATGCGCTACGGGGGAATACTTGCTCCGAAAAATCTCACAGTCTTGCGCGAAAATCTTATGCCGATAGATCGACTCATACAAGAGGAGCGCGGCTACATCCTTAGACTCTTGCTTGTTGTTGGCAACCCGGAT
>BRYE01000020.1:10251142-10253642 GCA_030159115.1 Actinidia arguta var. hypoleuca
CATTCCATCCAAACATTGACATCGGAAGTAAAATGGACAGTTTTTGCAAAGTGATGAGCTACCTAATTCCTGTTCGTCTAACCGCTCTGCATTCAAACCTTCTGAAACACAGGACTTCTTTTCTGATGTCCTCTATTGACCACTTCTAGTGGAGCCAACTCATTATTCGAATGGCATTAAAAACCTCAGTGGAATCACCGAATCACCCTCCAGAACAATTTCATCACACTCCATACGCCTAGCAAATTGTAATTCTTCTGTAGCTGCCATAGATTCTGCAAAGAAAAAAGCTGGGACATCTGGAACTCTTAAGCGTAATATGTTGCCAAATGATCATTACATCAAACAAGTTGTTTTCCCCCACAAAATGTAAAGAAGTATGCAAAGGCATTACTTTAACCAGTCAAGAAAACCCATATGCTTAAACATGTTGTTAGGACACACAACTGCTTGGTTGCAACAATGAATAAACCAAAACCATGAACAGGACCTAGTCATTAGTTTTTCTTGCCCAAGTGTCTGACTTGGTTCTTCAGTTTGGTAAAGATTCTCAAAGTGCTTCTACAACACAACTGGACCAGTGAATTCATACGATAAACTTTTGGAACAAGTTTAGGAAATTATAAAATAAATAAACTACTGTATTAACTTAGATAATAAAGCTATTAGTACAGAAATGGAATATATTGGACCCCCTTTGTGGGATCCATTAAAGCTTGTGCATCATCAATTCGTACCTCTGTTTCATCTATATAATATCCATGTGATTTTGATGATGGGTTATCAAGAGATGAGGCAAATCTGCAGGGCAAATTCTGCGTAGCCTACATCCACAAGGTAAAGGCCATCAGGTGGAGCTGGTGGAGCGGTAGCCCATCTGTAAGTGGCATCCATTAGCTTAAGCAATGCAGCCTCCTCTGCACCAGCTACTGCTTCCCTTATTGCAGGGGCCACAAGAACTCAAACGATCTGGCAGTAATGATGTGCAACAGAAGTGATTAGTTAGAACAAAAATGTGAGTCATAATCGAGTAATAATTAAGCAGGAGGGAGCAAGAGACATCACATCACGTCAAGCATTTTTCATGAAAATACCATCCTAGCGGGAGCGCCACCAGCGTAAGCACACATGTATATCTTCTAGAATGATGAAGCTTTATTTGAGTACTTAACATGAAAAGACACCCACTTCATATTTGGCAGTTATGTAAGCACACATGTATATCTTCTAAAATGATGAAGCCTCATTTGGTTCTATAAGAAGCCTCAGTGCCATCCTTGGAAGACCTTGCAGCTGATTACAAAGGCTAGTTGCCATGTGGCTCTATTTGACCACTGCCTCTTCTGGTGAAGAGAGGCACGTGTATACGTTCTAATGTTATACATGTCACTTTAAAATGAATGGTTTATATGGATACATTACCGATTTGCAAGTTTGACTTGATAATTCATGGATTCGATTCGGATTGCTTTTGAATTTGCTGATTTGCACTCTAAAGAGTTGTAAGCCCACCAGATTAGGAACCTAGAATTGAGACTTCATGGGCCAGCTTTAGTTAGCAAGTTAATTATCAATGCTGGACTTATTCTAGACCAGCCATCGGCCTTTTCAATTTGGCAACTATACCTTTGTAATTCCAAACTTATATCTTAAATGTCTTTGCTGCTTCCATAGATGTAGGGTCCATTGAAAATAGAGGGCAGAACCAACACGATCCATCATCTCAACAATTTTGAGGCCCCATGGGGGACTTGTTTCCTTTGGTTTCCCTCGTATATTATTTACGTACTGCAATTCTAATATGTACTGAAAATAGAGGGCAGAACCAACATGATCCAACATCTCAACGATTTTGAGGCTCCATGGGGACTCATTTCCTTTGGTTTCCCTCGTATATTATTTACGCACTGCAATCTAATATGTACCGAAAATAGAGGGCAGAACCAACATGATCCATCATCTCAACAATTTTGAGGCCCCATGGGGACTCGTTTCCTTGGGTTTCCCTCGTATATTATTTACGTACTGCAATTCTAATATAAGGGCGTCAAAGGGTTAACTAGTTTGCTCGATTAGTTAAAAGTCAAAACTCAGGAAATAGTTCATTGCACATGTTATGGTTATAGGTTGAAGAATAGTTCCATCAACTACATCGATTCCATCATGGATTGTCATTGTGAGAGCGAGGTTGAGTGATCTAGGAAGATGGTCAGCAGTGAACACATGACAGCAGGAAACAAATGGAGCTGGAGATGAAGAAATGCCCAATACTCTAAAGCTCAAAATCCAATTATGTAATGGGCACTTACCCATCTCTATATCCAAGCAGATCAATAAAGAGCTACAAATTCTTCACACCATCACTATCGAGGAAGCAACCATTGCCTAAATCACATTTCATTTAGATGGGAACATCAAAAGAAGCCCTCCAAGAATTAGTTTTTATCCAAGCATACTCGATAACAAATAGCTCTTATTGCTTATAATCACTTAATCTCAA
>BRYE01000020.1:10258642-10261142 GCA_030159115.1 Actinidia arguta var. hypoleuca
TAAACCTCGGATCTTGATCCGACACTATCGACACTGGCGTACCATAAAGTAGTATAATTTCTGCAATGTAAAGGTTCGCATACTTCGACAAAGAATATGTAGTCTTTACTGGTAAAAAGTGCGCCAACTTAGTGGGGCGATCTACAATGACCCAAATGGCATTACAACCCTTTGGCGAATTTGGTAACCCAACAACGAAATTCATGGTGATATGTTCCCATTTTCATTCCTGTATTGGCAACGATTGTAATAATCCTGCCGGTCTTTGATGTTTTGCCTAAACTTGTTGACATTGTAAGCATCTTGACACGAATTCAGCTATTTCTTTCTTCATTCCCGGCCACCAAAATATTTCCTTCAAATCTCGATACATCTTCATTCCTCTTGGATGCATTGTGAACTTTGTGTTGTGAGCTTCCTCCAAAACTTGTCTTTTAATCTCAAGTATGTCTGGAACACACAAACGGCTTCAAAACCTAAGTGCTCCATCTTGTAACATGAAATCAAGTTTAGCATCATGTTACTCACCTGGGTTTCCTTGGCTAGGTGCTACGTCGTGTGACCCTACATATAAGGGATAGAAACATTAATTGTGAGGTATAATAATACAGCATTAATTGACTCAAAGTAATACTACTCTCCGTTCACCTTAGACACTTTTGTTCTAAGTCAAAACCCCCTTAAACGCAGATCTAGTCCTCTATTGGGTAGTTGAAGGACTTAACATACTATGGCTATGATTATAGTATTTTAAAAGAAAAGGGTCCATAACTATCTGAAATTGGTCTTAGCGTTCGAACTCTGATTTTGGCATTCGAACGCTTAGGCTAAATGTTTGGCTCTCACTCTCTGTTCATTCGAATGCTGTGCAGAGGCGTTCGAACTCTAAGACTAAATGCTTAAGCTTCCCTTCTCTGTGCGTTCAAACGCTGGGTTTGGTGTTCGAACTCTAAGGCTAAAAGTAACTACCGTCCAAACATTAAAAGTGTTCTAAAAGTGGCGTTCGAACGTTAAGGTTAAAAGTCTAGACCGTTTGAACTCTATTCATGGGCGTTCGAACTCTGGCTGCGTATGGCAATAAGAACAGTAACTGGTTTTCACAATTTTTACCAAAACTCAACCCAAACCTAATCCAATCTTTTCGAGACTTAAGGAATATCTTAAAACCAAGCCTTCATTTTAACCCTAACATGGTAGATCTAGTTTTTGAACCAAGTAAAACCCCTAACATACATATACATGTATTTATATTGTTTAGAGTGGTTACCTTTCTTCAATCTTGAGCTTAAGCTTCCAACAATGGCTTCTCCAAGCCTAGGTGAAGTGCTCAAGGCTTTCCCTTTTCTCTTTCTTCCTTTCTTTCCTTCTCCTTCTTCTTCTTTTCTCTTCTCTTTCTCTCTGGTTGTATGTGTGTGGGGGGGTGTATTTGCTGAGACACATGGGAAATAATCCCATGTGGCTCCCCTCTTTTTAATCTGGTGTTCTCTTTTTATTTTTTATTTTATACTGTTGGCGTTCGAACACCCTTCTTAGCGTTCGAACTCTAAGAAGAAAACGTGAAATGGAGATACAGAGAATATGAAATCTGCCACAGGCGTTAGCGTTCGAACGCTCTCTTTAACGTTCGAATTATAAGAAGGATTCAAGGTTTAGCGTTCGAATGCTCCTCCTAGCATTTGAACTCTAAGAACAAAACTGGGCATAAATAGAACTTTAATTTTAAGGATTTTTAATTTAGATTGATTCTTCTAACTTAATACTTAACCTCATTAATTGACGTACGGATTATGATTTATGTATTTAACGAATTTAAGGGATTTGGAGTGTTACAAAAAATGAAAAGGGGGATTTTTGGGGGCTGGGCTGGGAGGGAAAAGGGGGAAAAGGGAAGGGGGGCCCGATTGGGAGCTAAGAGGGAAAAAGTGGGGGTGAAAGGGGCAATAGGGTAAATGTTTAAGGTGGGGCCAGAGTTTTTTTTCTGTAGGGGGGTGGGGTGAGAAACAAATTTCTCCCCCTTAGCTTATGTCCTTTGTTTTGGAATAAAAGTAGTTTTTGGACGGGAAATAAAGCAATACAAATCGCCTATATTTTTTAGAGAGTCAACAAAGTACTCGACATATTGACTAAACATGCTTTAGAGCATCACATTCATATTTGTTTAGTTTTATTTATTTTTTTATAAAATAAAAATTAAAAATATATTTGTATTCACTTTTTTTAAAACTATTTAAAAATAAAAATATGTTTGTGTTCACCCTAATGTATGAGCCGGCGGTGGTGAGCCGGCGGCGGTGTTGGTGGTAGAGGTGGAGGTGGTGGTGTTGGCGGTGGCGGCGGTGATGGAGGTGGAGGGGGGCGGCGGTGGTGAATGTGGTCAAAAATAGTGACAGCGGTGGTGGTGTAGGCGGTGTTTGTGTATGTGGTGATTTTATAAATCAATAAAACATCGTTTTGTTATTTTTACTATTTTTAAAAATAGTGGTAGTAATTTTGACTTATT
>BRYE01000020.1:10283642-10286142 GCA_030159115.1 Actinidia arguta var. hypoleuca
CACGAAAGGATCCCGAGTGTCACCATGCATACATACTTTGAACATACTTTGCTTTTCATATAAATTTATGCTAAGTCATTTCAAATCATTCATCCATGGGTTTGCAATACATAGCATAACAACATTTGCATATATTTAGAAGACATGTTGTTCATATCATAACATATTAATTTAGTGCACTAAAACATGGAAAACATTTGAATATGTATAGTACGTATTGAAAATATTTCGAAAATATATAATTTTGTTCATGGCATCATGTTACTTACTTGGGTTTCCTTGGTTAGGTGCTACGTCGTGTGTCCCTATATGTAAGGGATAGAAACATCAATGGCTAGGCATAGTAATACGGCATTAATTGGCTTAAAGTAATACTACTCTCCGTTTACCTTAAACACTTTTGTTCTAAGTCAAAAACCCTTAAATGCAGACCTAAGTTCTCTATTAGGTAGTTGAAGGGCTTAACATACTATGGCTATGATTATAATGTTTTAAAAGAAAAGAGTTCATAGTTGTATGAAATTGGTCTTGGCGTTCGAACTCCGGTTTTGGCGTTCGAATGCTCAGGCTAAATGTTGGGTTCTCACTCTCTGTCCGTTCGAACGCTGCACAGAGGCATTCGAACGCTGCACAGAGGCGTTCGAACACTATGGCTAAATGATTAAGCTTTTCTTCTCTATGTGTTCGAACATTGGGCTTGGCGTTCGAACTCTAAGGCTAAAAGTAACTACCGTCTGAACGTTATAAAGTGTTCTAAAAGTGGTGCTCGAACGTATGGTAGCAGGAACAGTAATTGATTTTTGAAAATTTGCTAAAACTTAAACCAAATCTAATCCAATCATTTTAATACTTAGGGAATACTATGAGTGACTTACTAGTACTATAATATCTCAAAATTAAGCCCTCATTTTAATCCTAACATGATAGATCTAGTTTTAAATCAAAATCAAAACCCTAACATACATATACATATATTTATACCATTTAGAGTGATTACCTTTCTTCAATCTCGAGCCTAAGCTTCCAATGGCTTCCTTGGTTGAGCTCCAAGCTCTCACTCTCTATCTCTCTATCTCCTTCTCTTTCTTTTTTTCTCTTCTTTTCTTTTCTTTCTCTTTTCTCTCTTTCTCCTTCTCCGAAGGTGTGTGTGTATTTGTTGTGGCTCGCCTATTTTTAATCTGGTGTTCCCTTTTTATTTTTTCATTTCATACTGTTGGCGTTCGAACGCCCTCCTTAGCGTTCGAACTCTAAGAAGAAAACGTGAGTAAGAGATACTGAGAGTATAAAATCTACCACAGGCGGTAGAGTTCGAACGCTCTTTTTAACGTTCGAACTGTAAGAAGGATTCTGGACTTAGTGTTCGAACGCCCCTCCTAGCGTTCAAACTCTAAGAACAAAACTAGACAGAAATAAAATTTTAGTTTCAAGGATTCTTAACTTAGATTTTATTCATCTAACTTAACACTTAACCTCATTAATCGACGTACGGATCATGATTTAATGTATTTAACGGATTTGGGATGTTACATTCTCCCCTCCTTTATAAAAGTTTGTTCTCAAACTTGGCTAATGTCATAATCTATATTGTTTACTCCGTATTCAATTTACGATCTTCATAGCTTCATCATGCTTCCGTTGCGCTACTCTGATAATATTCTTCGCGCAATCAATTATCTATCTCGTGATTGTTAATATGTCTGATTATGGGTTAACTCTTTTGTTGCGACTGCCTCTACTGCTCTTTCAGTGGGCAGCCTACAACATGAAGTCTTGATTGATATTAACCAAGATAAATCGGCCTTCCCGAGATGCCTGGCCAAACTACATTATCAGAATGGTAGATGAAGATTCAATGAAATACCGTTACTGTAAAATAGAACTGTTTAGTTTCCTTCTACAAGCGTACTTTAACTTATTACAACGTTCATTCGAATGGAGATGGATAACGCTCTCGGATTTCATCTTCACGTTCCCAAGTTGATTCTTCCCACGTATGGTTTTGCCATAACACTCGTACTAGCGGAATGACTTTGTTCCTAAGAATTTGGTCTCGACGATCCAAAATCTCAATCGGCTTTTCGATGTAGTTCAAATCTTCATTCACCTCTAGGAGATAGTGATTAATTACGTGCGTAGGGTCATGGACATACTTCCGTAGCATTGAGACATGAAAAACATCATGAACATGGGAAAGCTCCGGTGGAAGGGCAATACGATAAGCAACGGCTCCAATCCGTTGAAGAACTTCAAACGGTCCGATGTATTTCGGTTTCAACTTCCCCTTTTTGCCAAATCGACTTATTCCTTTGGAAGGAGATACCTTTAAAAACACGTGGTCCCCTTCCTCGAACTCTAAATCTTTCCTTTGAACATCTGCATAGCTCTTTTGGCGACTCTGAGCGGTTTGAAGTCTTTGTTGAATCACTTTGATCTTGTCGATTGTGAGTTGTATAATCTCCGGGCCTAATATTTATCGTTCCCCTACTTCGGTCCAACAAAT
>BRYE01000020.1:10291142-10296142 GCA_030159115.1 Actinidia arguta var. hypoleuca
GAAAAGCATTTGAATATGCATAACACGTATTGAAAACATTTCGAAAATACATAATTTTGTTCATGGCATCATGTTACTCACCTGAGTTTCCTTAGCTAGGTGCTACGTCGTGTGTCCCTAAATGTAAGGGATAGAAACATCAATGGCTAGGTATAGTAATACGGCATTAATTGACTTCTAAAGTAATATTACTCTCCGTTTACCTTAGACACTTTTGTTCTAAGTCAAAAATCCTTAAACGCAGACTTAAGTCCTCTATTAGGTAATTGAAGGGCTTAACATACTATGACTTTGATTATAGTGTTTTAAAAGAAAATAGTCCATAGCTGTCTGAAATTGGTCTTAGCGTTCGAACTCTGGTTTTGGCATTCGAACGCTCAGGCTAAATGTTGGGTTCTCACTCTCTGTCCGTTCGAATCTTGTACAGAGGCGTTCGAACTCTAAGACTAAATGTCTGATTTTGGCTTTCTGTCCGTTCGAATGATGCACAGAGGCGTTCGAACGCTATGGCTAAATGATTAAGCTTTCCTTCTCTGTGCGTTCGAACGCTAGGCTTGGCGTTCGAACTCTAAGGCTAAAAGTAACTACCGTCTGAATGCTATAAAGTGTTCTAAAAGTGGTGTTCGAATGTTAAGGTTAAAAGTCTAGACCGTTCGAACTCTATTCATGAGCATTTGAACTCTGGCTGCGCATAGCAGCAGGAACAGTAACTCGTTTTTGAAAATTTGTCAAAACCTAATCAAAATCTAATCCAATCTTTTCAATACTTAGGGAATACTATGAGTGACCTACTAGTACTACAATATCCCAAAATTAAACCCTCATTTTAACCCTAACATGATAGATCTAGTTTTAAATCAAAATCAAAATCCTAACATACATATACATATATTTATACCATTTAGAGTGATTACCTTTCTTCAATCTCGAGCCTAAGCTTCCAATGGCTTCCTTGGTTGAGCTCCAAGCTCTCACTCTCTATCTCTCTATCTCTTTCTCTTTCTTCTTTTCTCTTCTTTTCTTTTCTTTCTCTTTTCTCTCTTTCTCCTTCTCCGAAGGTGTGTGTGTATTTGTCGTGGCTCGCCTATTTTTAATCTGGTATTCCCTTTTTATTTTTTCATTTCATACTGTTGGCGTTCGAACGCCCTCCTTAGCGTTCGAACTCTAAGAAGAAAACGTGAGTTGGAGATACAGAGAGTATAAAATCTGCCATGGGCGGTAGAGTTCGAACGCTCTCTTTAACGTTCGAATTGTAAGAAGGATTTTGGGTTAAGCGTTCGAACGCCCCTCCTAGCGTTCGAACTCTAAGAACAAAACTGGGCAGAAATAAAATTTTAGTTTCAAGGATTCTTAACTTAGATTTTATTCATATAACTTAACACTTAACCTATTTAATCGACGTACGGATCATGACTTAATATATTTAATGGATTCGAGGTGTTACAACACCAGTTATGTGAACATGGCTCTCTCTATTGAAATTTTGTAATGGATAAAATACACAAACACTTTCGGGGACAAGACACTATTTGTATAAAACACTTCACTATATTTTATTTACTTTGCTACTACTACAGATTATATTTCACCCTCTTCACTGTATTTCTCACTTCCCTACGACCACATGCTAAGATGACATAGGTATTTATAGGCTCAGAAACATGAACCTAGTCATGTACTTGTACTAAGATCTATGACCTTTCGCCTACCTACATACATGAATACTAAAATTGTATAATCTAAAAAGTTTATAAACTGAATGGCTATTAAATGGATCCCTCCTCCTGCGGGTAATTGGAAGCTGAGTACCAATGGTAGCAACTGGGGTAATACAAGTCAGAATGATTACTACAACTTCTGTTATTTTCTTTTTTCACTTTCAGCCGTTTCACTGGCTCCATTTTCTTTTTTTAGCCAAGTTCTCTTCCTTTTAAGTGATCTTGTCAGCCAACTCGGCCAAACTACGAGCCCAAACTAGACTAGTTCTGCCCAAACCCATTTTGGCCCAATTGTTAATTTGAATAATTGGTTCATTGATCTTAAAAGTGTTGAGAAGCTTGTGATTGATATCTTGGGTCTTGAATTTGATTAACCATTAGACAAATCAATCCTCATAGAGAGGGTAATTTTCACATTCTTTTCCTTGTGGGAAAATGGTCCTGATAAGAAAGCCTAACCTGGGATTTGTTGATCGAAGTAGAAATCGTTGCCTCCAATGCTTGAATTCCAATACAAACAAGTATTCTTTTTATTCTTCCTTTCCCCCCTAATTTTTATACAATTTTTCGTTGAACGGTTGGGGTCTGAATGGAAGAACCATGTTTTGGATCTAAGGAAGTTATGAAGGATGTGTACTTTAAAATTTATGTCGGCCTCGTACCAGGTACATACCGGTATTTGTATGATTACTTCTAAATATGTAAAAAAGCTACACCAAAATGCATCCCAATTCCCCCCCTCAATTTTTGCCGTAACTCAAAAGTACCCATTATATACTCTACCCAAAATAGTTCTTACTTTCATATGGAGATAAGTTAGAATGTGAATTTTTTCTCTACCTTAGTATACTTATAACATTAAACATTTAGGACATATGTTCTTTAAAACAATAGCACTAAATTCTATTTTGTGCCTCATTTTCTCATTGAATTGTGGTTTATTGCTTAGATTCTTAATTTGCTAATTCATTAATTATTATTTTTGTATTTTGTAATCTAATTATTACATATAGTTCATTCTTAAAAATTATAAAAAATATATATTTTAGGGACGTACCTCAAGTATACCGGTACCTTTTTTTTTTTTAATTTTTTCTGTATAGATGTAGATGTATCGTATCGTTACCAATACCCGCATCCGTGCTTCATAGATGGCAACAATGGTACATATATTCTTGTCCAAATATAAGTATCAAAGAAACTCATTAAAATGCAGTATGTTTTTCATTCCTATTATGTTGTTACACTGTGTTACTTAAACCCAACCTACTGACAAACAAGCTTACTAAATTGTGAGAGGCTAAAATATACTGTTTCATTTTTTGAAGAGATTGGATGAGCATCACTACCGAACTGTCGTTTCATAGTAAGTTCGGTCGGCATCTTCGTGCGAGAGCTTGGCCGATGAACTTATCCTTGAGGAGACGCCCATGGCCAGATTTCAGGATTAGAGGATAACGTACACGATAAATTATTTTTGCGACCAACATACTTGGGTCCAAACGCCCATAATGCAATGAGCTAGATATCAACCACACCCTAAGGGCACGATTGGGTCAGTCGATTACTCGCTGACATGGCAGTCGACGTCCTCACATGCACTGAGTTGCACTATAAAAACGGACAAACCTTCTTCACAAGTAAGCAATACATTTTTCCTCTCCTTACTTTCTTTCTCTAAAACTAGATCCAAGACCCTTTTCTTGCTCTTTTCATTCACGTCATTTTCAGTAAAACTAACTTGACCGTCGGATAGCTGTCCTCGGAATAACTCCGGACAGTCTTTCTTACTGTTGCTGTCTTGTAGGGCCGCCGTATAATTTTCGGCTATCAAAATCCTCTTGTTCACCACCGCTAATGTCTGTGTTCGACTTCCTCTCATTCCCACAATCCCACACTAATCAACAAATTTATACAACTGATGTCTCCCCTCAAAATAATGGTTATGGGGACTAAAAAAGTCCAACCGATAAAGGCTTTTGTAAAAGCCATGTGATAAATGACAATGGACTCTTGTACAACCGATGAAGTAAGGGTTATCAAAAAGTCCCCGGTCTCCGGCCCGGCCTAGGTCTAGCCCGGCTCAATGGACTTTGGTCTGATTCATGGCCTAGAGGTATCAAGTTTGGGCCAAGTTCAGGATAGTATGGGTTGGACTTGAGTTCAATTTTGAAGTTCATGGGCTAGCCCACGGTCCGATCCATGACAAAGTCTAAAGGCTTTGTCCGTGAACTGGCCCACAACCCAACTCAAAGGCATTATTTTTTTAAATATTTATATTTTATATGTAAAGAATCAATATATATGGATGATTTTATATAATTACGCATTATTTTTTTATTTTTGATATTTTTTATCTTTTTCTTTAAAATAAAATATATTTAAAAAAATAATATTTAAAGGCCCAGATCCAGGTCCGACCCGAAGGTCTTAAAGCAACAGAGTTAATTAGATGTGCAAATTTGAGCCGGGCCCGAGAGCCCACTTGGGTGCCGAACCGGTATTGTAGCAGGCCGGTTAAACCTCGAAGCCCGTATTTTATCGGTCGCGGGTTAGACAAATTTTTTCAAGCTCAACTCGTTAAAAAACTCAGCCCGTTTGAACCCGTAAATCGGCCAGAATTGACCTGTTAAAAAAGCCCATCGCAACCGGCCCAACAACCCGTTTGTTAGGCCCGCTAACCAGGCCTGCCACTGTAGCAGAATATATGAATTTTTGGAGAACCTCGTGACCTCCCGGGTCAGAGGGCGACACCCAACCACTTGGATTGGGATTCAACCTTGCGACCTCCCAGGTCAAAGGGAGACACCCAACCACTTGGACCAACACCACATTCGTTAATATTATCGTTATATTTAATATATAAAGACTTAATTCCATATTTAAAGAAAAATATTTAAATGGTTGAGGGTGCTAGGATTTGACCTCGCGACCTCCCAAGTCAAAGGGAGACACTCAACCACTTGAACCAACCACTACTTCAGTAATAAAAATTGAACATTTAATATATAAACACTTATGACATGTGTTAGCTACCTGCTCAATATCACGCCCAACGACTCTTTTTGTACTTTTTGAATTTTTTAGACTTTTTTACCCTCTCCAACAGCTATATAACGGTTACTTTTGGGGGTAAAATAGTAAAAAGGGTACAAATGACCTAAATATCCCTCTCCAACAACTATAAACGGCTAATTTTTTAGGTATTTTGGTCTAATTAGCCCTAATTTTTTTTTTATAAATACTTATAATCCTCCATACTTCTTTCTCACTCAATTCTTA
>BRYE01000020.1:10326142-10331142 GCA_030159115.1 Actinidia arguta var. hypoleuca
ACTACTATGTCAATGACTAAGTGGCTGACCTAGCCATGCCCTTAAGACACGACTAGTGCTAACTTGTCATGTAACCGGTGTCACGATCCAGGCGTGCGAGTTGTTAAAGAAGACCTCACTAGGCAAGTTACCTTCTGTCCCCTGATATGTCTCGGGATTATTGCCGACCGTTGCGTCTCGACTGAGCTCCTGCATAGACACCCTGTTGAGTTTGCTATAGAGGGATAACCTGACAGCAGTGCTTGCTTTAATTCAACCGGAGCTGGTACTTGATATTTTATTTTTTCACATGTATTTAGAAACTTGCCGGCCTTGACCAAGCCGTCATATGAAATGTCACTAAGCTTGTAAATTATGACTCAAATATCATTTTTTATTATAATAGACTCATGGATTAATTATTGTTTGTGAGGGCATTTTTTCTATCCTTGAATAAATTTGTTTTTGATTGGGGGTATTTTGGACTTCTAAAACTTAACCACATTATTTGTTTCTGTTTGTCCATATCTCTTTAGACCAAAACTTAGCCCTTTTTTTTTTTTTGTCCATATCTCTTTGGACCAGCAATAATGTTAGAATCGCATACGCGCTTGGACAACGGTGACTGATCAAGTAAAGATTTGATCATACAAAATGTTTACATACATACATGCATATACGTATATGTATGTGTGTGTATGTATATGTATATGTGTATGTGTATATATGTATATGTGTATACAAAATGTATATGTATGTATATGTATGCATATACATACATGCATATTCAAGATTAAGTGAAAAAACTATTGGGATTGGTCCACTTATTTGTGATGTGGGACCATATAATTATTACAACCACACATTAGCTCAAATATTTATACTTGCACCCACAACTTTTTTTGAATGATGCACTTAAATCCCCATATAGATTAATAAACACCATAAAATTAATTCATGAACCACTAGAATCTAAGAGCATCTCGGATGCAGTAGACAAAAAAAAATGTTAAATGAGTCCCAATTTTGTATGCTAAATGTTAACTAATCTATAGAATCATTGGATAATCCAATATAGGTTAGCCAAAAGTGTGTTAAAATAAACAAAAGTTAAAAACAAATTACAAATGAATTCCACCATCTAGTTTCTCTTTGTTCCTCTCTCTCTCTCTCTCTTGGTTTGTTAAGTCACTCTCTAAACTTAGTGAGTGACTTAATAAAAGTTGAAACTTGTTAAAGTTAGAGACCACTTTAGCATTTTGTTGGAGGCAAAAATGGGAGGAATTGTTATTTGTTAGTTTTACATGTCATCTAATAAGTGAGTTAACAATGTGTTTAGTGGGTTCATTGAAGGTAGTCTAACACCTTTTAACTTATCTCTTAAAAGCTCCATTGGAGTAAAAAAATATCAAACATTCTGTTAATTTTTAATATCTGACCTTAGCAATGCACTTACCATGTGCAGTAAAGATGTTATAAGATTCTTAAAAACTTTGGGTTAATAATATTTGTAATGACCTTTATTTATCTTATACTATGAATAACTAAAAATAATAAAGATCAAATCTTTGTATGCAAATCAGAGCTCTATTTTTCTTAAATATACAATAGTCTCCACAATTTTTTATTACAATGTCTCCTAATAAAATTAATACAAATGATCAGTAATCTAAAATCTCCAAATCTTCCACCCACCACATCTCGCATTACCCAACTCTCACATCAACCTGAAAAATAAATTACGCGAGAAATTATACAATACGACGAGAATAATGCTCAAATCAATAGTGGCTCAACAACAGATTTTATAAGAGCCCAATGAATCAATAAATCACGCAGGACCTCATACTCGGTCCTCCCTGATATATCACTGTTAATCGGCCTCACCAAGGCTTTCTAGGTTATTCGGGTGTTAGTCAAGCTATTAGTGGGTCTACTCAGTCAATGTACCAAACATTTTCATAGCGTTTGGCCATTATACAAGAAAGTCATACAGATCATAATTCTAATAAAATAATATGAATTTCGATAAATAGACTAACATGATCCAAATGAATACAAAAAGGAGATATCTATAAAAGTACTCTGAAGTTTAAAGAGCATATTGTATACCATTGCTTATCTCAATTTAATATTCTAACCGTTAAATTTTGGCAATATCGTAGCGATGAATAGCCTACTGAAATTTTATCTCAATCGGACATCATCTTACTGTTGGATTTTATGTTCTATCTTTCATGATCACCATGATCACACCGTATAATTCTCTCTCCCAAAGATAAGGTGTGCGCATGTGATGGCTGTGTTTGGGCAGAAAAAACAGTGCTTTGTTTCTCTCTCTAACCTCTTGGCTCTCTCTCCCCTCTCTTTCTCCCAAAAATATTTATGCTTTTTTCTGGCTAACTATCTATCAATCTATCTATCTATCTATAAACATAAAAGAAAAAAATGGCTAAAAGCTTATGCATGATAAGCCATGTGGCCATGTGATCATTCATTCATGGTAACTAATGTGACCAACTTGCCACCAAATCATCCTAAATGGGCACCTCATGCATAAGTGTCACAAAGCAACACAAAATTATGACATGTGTTCCAAAGTTAGATATGTGTTTAGTTTTTTGTTCAGTTTCGTCAGAAAATTTATTACAGTCAAAATTATGTTATCGAAAAAATTCTAAAAAAGCACAAAAATGTTATCAGTGTCAAAAATTTAGCAAATCTTACAATAATAAGGTATAAAAAAAATATTAAAATCAATTAAGGAGATTCGGGATATTACAATATTACACGAAAAGCAAAACAAATGTGAGACTTGGTGTTAAAATTGGAGTTAATGGACCTCGTATGTTATTGTTTTCAAAAGTTTCTCCTTTTTTTGGGGGTGAAATACACTGACTACCCCTTAGATTTCATGTTAATACACAAAGTACCCATGATATTTGAAAAATTACACTAACCTCTCCTGAGGTTTGCATTTAATAAAGATGCCCCCTAACGTTTGAAAAATTACACTGACCACCCCTGAAATTTTGGATTAATACACAAAGCATCCATAGGGTGGTTAGTTTATATTAGGGGTGCTTTGTGTATCAATCCAAAATTTCAGGGGTGGTCAGTGTATTTTAGAGAAAATATGTTACAAGTTTCAAACCTCAGGGGTGGTTATTATAATTTTTAAAAAGTTAGGGGTACTTTGTGTATTAACATGAAACTTTAGGGGAGGGCATTGTATTTAATCCTTTTTTTTTTCCTTGTTCTCTTTTTCTCTTCTTTTTTCTTTTTTTATATCTTTTCTTTTCTTTTCTTTTTTCTTTCCCCTCTCTCCAAACGCGACCTCCCCCCACCCCCTGCGATGCACAACCCTCTCCCCCCTCCTCACTGGCACTACCATTGTCGGCCACCAATACCGACCAGCTTCGATATCCCTCTTCTCTCTCTCTTTCTCGGTTTCCTCTTTGTCACTAACACACTAAAAAACCCTACCCATACGTGCACGAGCCCCCTCCCCCTGATATATTTGACTCCCATCATTGGCCCCATAGGAGGACACAAGGTCGGCGAGGCCCCCCCCCCAAACATTTGAAAAAAAAATAATTTTATATATTTTTTCTGTTAGTTTTGACTATTTGTTATTAATTCATTGAAGTTGGCCCCCTTAAAAGTTTTTATCGAAGAGTCCATTGAGAATGCATAATTTGGCCCCCCTCTTGATAATTCCTGCGTCCGCCACTAGTTGGCCCTCGTGCCAGCCACCACCTGTAATACCCCGATCCTTAATTACCTTTACTGTATTATAGAAATAGAAAATTTTGAAATTAAATTAAATTATTTAATATGTTTAGGGTGAAATTGAGAGATCCATGACTTTTAGGATTAAATTAAGGAGAACATTTGGATAAAATAGTTACATTAAAGTTAGAGGGGCTGAGGTTTAATTTTTTAATTGAATTGGTTAGTCATGATATTACGTGCCTTTTTTTTCCTTTCTAAGTTTGTTATAATGCTTAGGTTTTACTAATGGGTGTACGGTTAGAATTTATTTAGCTGAGTGTACTGAGCACTAACTTAAATTTATTTAAGAGTGTATGGTGTACTTAGAAATGGAGTCACTTGGCTGGCCAAGCCCTTTACAGGGTGTTTGGTGGAAAGATTTGATTTTGGGTGGATTTGAAATGAGGAGTGGTTTATAATAAGGGGGCACCTTTTACGAAAGGTGGATATATAGTTTGATGTTTGGATGTGTTTTGGAGAAGAGTGATTTAGAAGTTGGATATGATAGGATAACATGTCAAAAGAAAAAATTACCCCCACTTCATTAATTATTTGCATAATCGATGAATACACAGTCAATGATTTTTGGTCCTAACTTACTCATTTTAGGAGTAGGAACCGCCACATTTGCTAGACACCCCCACACTTTAAGTTATTGGTTAGAAAGTATTCTACCTTTTCATAATTCATAAGTCGTCTTGCTAGTTTTCTTATTGGGAATCTTATTCAAAATATAATTTATAAACAAGATTGCTTCCCCCCATAAATTCTGAGGTAAACCTGAACTAATCAACATAGCATTTAATATTTCTTTCAATGTTCTATTCTTCCATTCAGTAACACCATTTTGCAGTGGAGAATAGGGTGCAACACCATTTTGCTCATTAAAAGGTGCATCATATTCACCACTACAGTCACTTCTTACAACTTTAATTGTTTTTCTAAGTTGATTTTCAATTTCATTCTTGTAAACTTTGACCATATCCAAAGTTTCATCCTTACTTCGTAGTAAGTATACATTCTTTGAGCTTTGCAACGGACCATCACCAGCATGCTTCCTTTTCTTGTTATTAGGTTTATGCACATGTTCCATCACATTGGCTTTAGATTCCATAACCCGCTTGCCTATTTTTTTTTTTAGAATTTCAGTTGTCCTTTTCAATCCTCAACTGCACAATTAATTCTTCTAGTGTCATTTCTTTGCACTTATGCTTTAGATAATTTTTGAAATCCCTCCCATGCTAGTG
>BRYE01000020.1:10343642-10348642 GCA_030159115.1 Actinidia arguta var. hypoleuca
AATTTGTATGAACCATCATACATTAAATTTATACATTTTTATAGTAAAAATTACAAATTATTGTGGCTCGTTATGAATTGTTGTGACTAGTTACGAAAGTGTGTGGTGAGTTATATATTTTATGACAAAAGTAACGAATTATTGTAGTTAGTTACGTAATATTGTGGCTAGTTATAAAAGTGTGTAGCGTTGGTTACAAATTATTGGATTAGTTACGAAAGTTTGTAATGTTAGTTATGAATTGTAGTTGTTTCTCATAAATTGTTGTGGTTAGTTAAGAAAGTAAATACAGAAAATGATATTAATTTTCCTTTTTTAGAGACTAATTAATTTAAAAATGAATTAGCAATATATACTACTCTTGCATCTCAAGCATAGCTAGAATCTTATTTTTAAATGTCAAGCATAGCTAGCAATCCACCCTGCTGTCCAACGGACGAATAAATCAATCCCCAAAACCAAACTATACATATAGATAGATATAGGCATATATTTTCCATTTGGTAATAAAAGAACTTAGCAAACAGGTAGATAACAAAAATTAAAGTTAGATTGTTTTTTTAAAAAACATAAAATATAATTTTTTTGTTTCTTTTGTTAATTTATTGAGTATATTTTTCACTTCATATATACTTTGAATGATAACGTAAGTGGCACTCTCACAACTCTTCTTTGATAAAAATCAGTCTGCAATAGTATATAGTATAACATAGTATGGGAGGATAAAATATCACTTTCGGCCGAGTTTGACAAAGCGGTGCCATCGGATGTTGCTCCATAGTAAATTCGGCCAATTTTTTCGTGCTAGAGCTCGGTCGATGTACTCCTTGAGGTGGGGATCCCAAGGCCAAGTCAGGGTCAGAGGGTAACTTGCAGAGTGAAGTTTTCTCTACCATTAGCACGCCTAGGTCCATACGTTGATGACGTGATGGGCTAGCTACTACTCGTGCCTTAGGGCTATGATTGAGTCAGCAGATGCCTATCCACTGAAATGGCAGTTGGTGCATCCAAGCAAATGCTTGGCCACGCCGAGCTACAATATAAAAAGCTAGGCCCTTTCTCTCTCATGGATACGCAATTTCAGCTCAAATGCTATATACTCTTTCTCTCTACATTTCTGGTTACCATCTTGACCGTCGTAGAGTCATCCCAGAATAATTTTGCCTGGTCTTTCTCACTGTTCTTGTCTCGTAGGTCTGACCAACAACCTTTGCCACCAACATCCGCTAGGTGGTGCTAATTTTTTTCGTAGGTTGCTATTTTTTTTCAACCTAAACAAAATCTAATTTTTTTCGTAGGTTGCTGCCCAAAAAATCCTACTTGCCTTGTTTTTTCACAAACCTTAATCCTAAACCCTTTTGGACTTTATTTTTTTAGTCTCCTAGACCCTTTGATCTTCTCTTGTTTTTCCCTCAATACTAACCAATCCTTCTACAGTGTGGGCTCTAAAACATTCTCTAAAAATTTTTGCAAATAGTGAATGTAAGATTTTATCAAAAAATGACAGTTTTATATAATATACTTTCTGCTTGATTTCCCGATGTATATACTTTCAAGCGTAGAAACCTATGGTCAATGCAATAGCATAATACTCGAAATACCCGAGGTCAATTCTCCACAAGGAACTAGTGATAAACCAAAATTTGTATAGTAAGTAAACAAATAATTGAATATTAAAGGTATGAAAAGTTTTTGGTTTGGGAATGTTGGTTTTGTTTACACTATGATGATTTAACTATGAAATTAAAGGAGACAATGTCCAAAAGCTCGATTCCTTCTTAACTTTGGTAGGTGAGTTTCTTCTCTCATTTTAACTCATCCACATCTCATTTTTACTATGATATTTGTAACACCCCAAATCCGTTAAATACATAAATCATGATCCGTATGTCAATTAATGAAGCTAAGTATTAAGTTAGAGGAATAAAATCTAAGTTAGAAGAATCCTTAAAACTAAAGTTTTATTTCTGGGGGGCGTTCGAACGCTAGAAGGGGCGTTCGAACCCTAAACCTTGAATCCTTCTTACAGTTCGAACGTTAAAGAGAGCAGTCGAACGCTAACGCCTATGGCAGATTTCATATTCTCAATATCTCCATTTCACATTTTCTTCTTAGAGTTCGAATGCTAAGAAGGGCGTTCGAACGCCAATAGTATAAAATGAAAAATAAAAAGGGAACACCAGATTAGAAAGAGGGGAACCACATGCGATTATTTTCCATGTGTCTCAGCAAATACAGCTACACACACGTACAACCAGATAGAGAAAGAGAGAAAGAGAAGAGAGAAAGAGAATAGAAAGGAAGAAGAAGGAGAAAGAAAGAAAATGAGGGTTTTAGAAGTCCAACTACGTGTCATTGGAAGCTTAAGCTTGAGATTGAAGAAAGGTAACCACTCTAAATAGTATAAATATATGTATATGTATGGGTTAGGATTTTGACTTGATTTTAAAACTAGATCTACCATGTTAGGGTTAAAATAAAGGCTTGATTTTGAGATATTGTAGTATTAATAGGTCACTCATAGTATCCCATAAGTCTCAAAAAGATTGGATTAGGTTTGGGTTAAGTTTTGGCAGAATTTTCAGGACCAGCTATTTTTCCTGCAATCCCACGCAGGTAACGTTCGAACGCCCATGAACAAAGTTCGAACGGTCTAAACTTTTAACCTAAACGTTCGAATGCCACTTTTAGAACACTTTTTAGTGTTCGGACGGTAGTTACTTTTAGCCTTAGAGTTCGAACGCCAAACCCAGCGTTCGAACGCACAGAGAAGGAAAGCTTAAGCATTTTGTCTTAGAGTTTGAACGCCTTTGTGCAGTGTTCGAACGGACAGAAAGTAAGAATCAAACATTTAGTCTTAGAGTTCGAACGCCTCTGTGCAGCGTTCAAACGAACAGAGAGTGAGAACCTAACATTTAGCCTGAGCATTCGAATGCCAAAACCAGAGTTCGAACACCAAGACCAATTTCAAACAGTTATGGAGCCTTTTCTTTTAAAATCATAACCATAGTATGTTAAGTCCTTCAACTACCTAATAGGGGACTTAGGTCTGCGTTTAAGGGATTTTTGACTTAGAACAAAAATGTCTAAGGTGAACGGAGAGTAGTATTATTTTGAGTCAATTAATACCGTATTTTATACTTAGCAATTAATGTTTCTATCCCTTACATGTAGGGACACATGACGTAGCACCTAGCCAAGGAAACCCACATGAGTAACATGATTCTATGAACAAAATGATGTATTTTTAAAATGTTTTTAATATGTACTATGCATATTCAAATGCTTTCCATATTTTAATGCATTAACTGACTATGTTATGATATGAACAACATGTCTTCTAAATATATGCAAATGTTGATATGCTATGTATTGAAAACTCATAGATGAATGGCTTGAAATGACTTTGATACTTAGCATGAATTTATATGAAAAATAAAGTATGTTCAAAGTATGTATGCATGGTGACACTCGGGGTCCTCTCATGGCAGGACCTTAACCAAGCCCGATAGTCCTAATGGTAGAGTGGGGGACGTGAAATAATTCCACTCTACAATCGAGATATCTCAGGCCTAAAGAGCCACCCATAACCTATATTGTTAGTACGCATGACCCAAGGGTCATTAGTTGAGTCGTTACACCCTATGATATGTTCATGATTTCAAGAAGCCATGATATGTTGAATGCTCACGGTACGTTTTCAAGATATATATGCCATGTTTATGTGAGCTTCAAGTTTATGAAGTTTGAATCGCATGCTTTACACTGATTACGATATGTATACTACGAAATGATCCATGGTATTTTACGTTCATGCATTGTTGTTATTCACAAAGCTTTTAGCTTACGTTTTTGAAAAACCTTTTTAAGAACCCAATCCGAAGAGGCTTAAGACGGAGTTAGCAAGCAGAATGTAGTTTTGTGGCCTATGAGTCTTATTACGTAGCTTTGAGTATGGGCTAGGCCTTAGATGATGTAATTAAAGTTGGCCTCAACATGTACATAAGCAGTTTAAAAACTTAGGCACAACTCTGTATATTTGTGTACACGTCACACTTTTATATTTTCGTATAGTATAACGTTTTCGTGTAAGAGAAAAATTATATCATTTTAAATGAGTATGCACAGGTGATCAACTATATGAAGGTAAGTAGGCCTTGGTGGGCCAGCCACCGGCCATCACGTGCCCACGATCCGCATAGGCCAGGTTGCGGGGCATGACATAGTGGTATCAGAGCAGCAGGTTGACACCATAATCAGAACATCAGGTTGACACCGTACATAGAGCTATAGGTTGACACCATAAGATCGAGTCATGTCTAGATAGAATTATAAGTTTGACTAGAATATGTGCTATATGCCATGCGAGATCTGATATGCTAAATAATAGTGCAACTATTGTTATAATAAATGTCTAAATGCTTGCTATGTTTGTAGTGAGCTATGCCGCCTAGATGGGGAGGCCAAGGCCGTAGAGGGATCGTAGAGCCCGAAGGCCGAATTGATCATATAAAGAAGATCCTAGAAAGACTCGTTCAAGCAGTCCAAGATAATCATAACAATAACAATGTCGAAGCACTAGAAACCCAGTAGTACAAATGCTAAGAGCAGAAGAGATGGCTTGTACCACCATTAAATAGTTTCAACAATTAAGGCCCCCAACTTTTCTAGGAACCCCCGATCCCATGATCGCAGAATCTTGACTTTTGAGAATCGAGAGAATTTTCGAAGTCCTATCGTGCACCGAAGAACAGAAGGTGGTATTTGCTACCTTTACTTTTGAGGGAGCCACACTAGTTTGGTGGCAATTGAAGAAGCCATTGGAGCCATTATGGTTGTGGCCTAGATTTCTGATAGTGTTCAACAACGAATATTGTTTTGAGACTGTTAGGGATCAGAAAACCATGGAGTTTCTTAATTTTGTGCAAGGAAAGATGACCGTAGTAGAATATAATGCCAAGTTCATGGAATTGTCTCGTTATGCTCCACACATAGTGTCG
>BRYE01000020.1:10431142-10433642 GCA_030159115.1 Actinidia arguta var. hypoleuca
GTAGGGCAAGGACTCATTAAAAGTAGCGTCAGCCTAAATAGACGCTAGAGAGAAGGAGAATAACACTTGTACCGCTTCGAAGTCCGCAAATGCCTAAGAAAAATACACTTAATCGCCCGCGGATCAAGTTTGTCATGACCAAGATCTAAGACATGTACATAGCAAGTACAACCAAAGACTCGAAAGGTAAATTGTATAGAGGATGGTTCGGGAAAAACATGATGAGGAATCTGACACCTAGGACAGTGGAGGACATGCGGTTCATAAGGTAACAGGCAGTGAGAATCACATCACTCTAATAAGACTTATGGACAAGAATATAAAAGGAGATAGTACGGGTGATCTCCAATAAATGACGCCCAAGAGGTCTAATGAATAATGCTATGGTCATCAAAAAAGGAAGATAAACTAGAATGGAAATAATTTGGATCTTTATTTCATTATAAAAGGATTTAAAGATGGAATACAACTCTAACAATTCTTTGAGGTACAGATAAGTGACTTGATTATAATAATCGAAAAAAATAATAAAATAATGAAAGCCTAAAAGAGAGGGAACCCGAGTGAGTCGCCAAACATCGGAATGAACTAACCTAAATGGACTAGACATACGACGCTCGACTCGAGGAGGGAAAGGCACATGATAGTATTTACTAAGCTCACATGCTTCACATGGTAGGGACTAAAACCGACTGACATGTGGGGACCGCCTTCTTCATATTCTGAAGGGACGGGTGACCAAGACGACAATGGAGCAAGTAGTAGTCAACGAATGACCGAAGAATCACTGAAGGAGAAATGTCCGAATCAAAGTAATACAGACCACCGAACTCAGACCCACCACCAATCGTCTCCCCACTCTGGATATCTTGAAAAACACAATAAGTAGGGGAAAAGGTGAGCTTACTAACAGATAAAAGTTTAAAGACTGGATAAGCTTACTAACAGATAAAAGTTTAAATGGAAACTTAGGAATATGTAAGACATGGCAAGGAAAAAGAGGAAAATAGACTAGAGGTACCAAATCCAGTAACATGGAAAATGAAACCATATGCAAGAGTAACACAAGACGGACAAGGGACGACTAACGAGCGAGATATTAGATAGGATGGAAGAGGTGTCAGTCATATGAGCTGAGGCCCCAGAATCAATAACCCTAGCACTAGCAATAGCAATACATGTGGTGGAAGCATTGGTCTGCGCAAGAGTTGAAGTGGCAGAAGACTGAGCAGACAAGAATTGCTAGTACTCATCCGCAGAAATAGTCACAATATCAGCCCGATGGGCTGCAGGACAGCCATGGAAATCCAAACACCGGTCAACAATATGATTGTCTTGGTTGCAATGAGTGCAAATCTAAGGACCACGCCGCAAACCACGGCCACGATCAACTCCCCCTAAATCACGGCCACCAAAACTACGACCGTCACGGGATAATTACTACAAGGGCGACGAGGCTGACCACGGTCAAAACTAATGGGACAATAAGGCCCAAAAGGGCGAGAAGGCCCACCAGATGTAGCTAAAGTAAAGCGGTCGGTAAGAAAGAGTAATAGGTGGTAAAGTAACCTGGGGAGACGACTGAAAACCTCACTAAGGGAGGAGAACTCCTTAGCTCAAAATCTAAGATTGGGTACCATCCAAGGACGGGAGACCATAAAGAAACCGAGCCACTCACATGGACTCTTGTTGAGGCTCCATATTAGCAATATCAAAGGAAATAGGCTCACTCAGTCTAATTTCCTCGCAAACAGCCCGGAACTGACCATAATAGGTTACCATGTTAAAGAGGATCAAGATATCCAATCTAAAACCAATTGGCAATAGGTGGAACCACTTCTAGATTATATACGCTAAGCTTGGATAGCTTAAGTAAGCGATATGAGACTATCACTTCTAACACTCCCTCGCACATGTAGAGGTGACAACAACAACGAAAACAATGACGGCAACAGAAACGGGCAAAAACTTGGCCCCACAAAAGAGTCATCCAAGACCTACCTCTGATACCATGATAGATGGAAAAGTGAGATTAGGGTTCACATTAACCCTAATACACACATAATGATGTATATACAAAGAGAATAACCAAATTACATAGGCACCCCTCTAAATATTGTCTACACTAATTACTTAACACACACAGCTACTCACTACACCCATTACTACATATTCTAACATGAACAAAACAATATTATACTTCATAGTAGAGAAAAATATTACACGGGTGCATGAAGCACGCATTCACCATTATGATTAGCTCGGCCATGATAATGAAAAGGCACTGAAGTGCATGATGGACAAGAACCAAGATATTTCTTACAGCAATCAGTTCTATCGTTAAAGCCATAAAACCAAATCCAGGTTATCTATTGATGTAGCAAGCAAGGAGAAAAAGAAAACAAAAGGGTTAATCACACTTGACACCCTCAAACTAATAGACATACCAAAGACAACCCCCCACCAACTAAAAGTAAAAAGGTTAATTCCATTCAGCACC
>BRYE01000020.1:10448642-10456142 GCA_030159115.1 Actinidia arguta var. hypoleuca
ATGAGACTGTTAGGAAATAATATTAGTATTATTTATGTCTTTTATTATTTTTGTGTTATTTTAGGCTAGCCTTTTTATTCCTTTTATTTCCTTGCCTATATAAGGCTTACTTTTGTAATATTCTCATAAGTTTTGTTAATACAAACCCTAGCCGTCTCTTTTTTTTTGAGTTTGATTCGCGATTGTTGGTTCGTAGTCAGTTCCGATCTGACCTAGTTGATTCGTTTTCGATTTCGTTTTAGTCTATTGGTTCAATAATCGGATCTGTTTGCAATGGCTGGTGAAAGAGATGACTCTCTACAATCGATCAGTGTTCGGTTGAATGGCAAGAACTATTCCTACTGGTGTTACGTTATGAAGAATTTTTTGAAGGGCAAGAAGTTATGGCGCTATGTCAGCGGGGTTTCGATCAAGCCAACGGATGACAAAGCTAAGGATTATGCAGATCTGTTGGATACTTGGGAGGCCGACAATTCAAAAATCATTACTTGGATAAATAACTCTGTTGAGCACTCTATTGGTACGCAGTTGGCCAAGTATGACACAGCCAAGCAGGTTTGGGATCACTTGGCTAAGTTATACACGCACTCAAATTTTGCCCAGAGGTATCAATTGGAATCTGATATTCGTGCAGTGCAGCAGCAGGATATGACTGTGCAAGAGTTTTACACGACTCTTACTGATCTATGGGACCAGCTTGCTCTCACAGAGCCTCTATCTCTACAGAGTAATTCTGATTATATTCTTCATCGAGAAGAGCAGCGGCTTGTTCAATTTTTGATGGCTCTTCGATCTGACTTTGAGGGTATTCGTGGTAATATCCTGCATCGAAGCCCACATCCGCTTGTTGATGATGTGGTTAGTGAGTTGTTGGCTGAAGAAACTCGTCTCAGGACCTTGGCTGGCAAGGGAATTCTTGCTGTTCCTAATCATTCTGTTTTGGCTGTCCCTTCGAGATCATATTCTAGCAATCAGAATCGTTCTTTCCAGAAGCGGACAAATAATGATGAGTGCAATTTTTGCAAGCAAAAAGGTCATTGGAAAGCTCAGTGCCCTAAGTTGTTGAATTAGTCCCCTGTATCATCTCAGCAGCAACGCAACCATAAGCCTCCACAACACTCGAATACTGCAGCTCCTGTTCCAGAGGTTGCATTGCCGCTAAATCCCAATATGGTTGCTTTTGCAGATCAGTTTCAGAAGTTTCTCTCTACTCAGGCTCAGTCACACCAACCACCATATGCCATGTCTACTACCTCTTCTACAGGTCTGTCCTCATCGGGTCCCTCAGGTACAACTGCATCCCTATGGATTTTAGATTCTGGTGCCTCTAACCATATGTCACCAGATTCTTCTGTGTTTAGTTCTACCAATCAATCTTCTTCTCCTGTTTCTGTTATTACAGCTGATGGATCTCCTATGCCTTTGTCTTTTATTGGTTCTATTTGCACGCCTATATTGTCTCTTTCTGATGTTTATTGTATTCCATCTTTTAAAATGAATCTTGCTTCAGTTGGTCAGTTGTGTGATTCTGGATTTTCTGTTCACTTTTCTTCCACCTCTTGTTTTGTGCAGGATCCACAATCCAAGAAGCTGATTGGGACAGGCCATAGGAAGGGGGGATTATATGTCTTGGATGAGCTGAAAGTGCCTGTTGTTGCTGCTTCCACTCCTGATTTGTCCTCTTTTCGTCTTAATAAAGATTCTTCTAGTTTTTACTTGTGGCATTCTAGACTTGGTCATGTTTCGGCCCCTCGTTTAAAATTTTTAGCTTCTAAGGGTTGTTTGGGAAATTTGCATGCTCATGATATTTCCGATTGCAGTGGTTGTAAACTTGCAAAATTTACCGCTTTACCTTTTAATCCCAGTATATCTTATTCTACTACACCTTTTCAGTTAATTCATTCTGATGTGTGGGGACCTGCCCCTGTTGTCACTAAAGGAGGGTCCCGATATTATGTATCTTTCATTGATGATTACACTCGATATTGTTGGGTTTATTTCATGAAGCATCGTTCCGAATTTTTTGACATTTACATGGCTTTTAGGGCACTTGTTCGTACTCAGCATGATGCAATTATTAGATGCTTTAGGGCTGATTTGGGAGGGGAATATACTTCCAATGCATTTGAAAGATTACTCTTATTTGATGGTACAGTGCACCAATCTTCTTGCACTGATACTCCAGCTCAAAATGGGGTTGCTGAAAGGAAACATAGACACATTGTAGAGACAGCCCGTTCCCTTTTGCTATCTGCCAGTGTTCCTAGTATTTTTTGGGGGGAGGTTGTTCTTACAGCTGTACATTTGATCAATCGGATTCCGACAGCTCTTACTGCTAGAATCTCTCCTTATGAAAGGTTGTTTGGTAGTGCTCCTGATTATTCATCCTTGAGAGTCTTTGGTAGCACATGTTTTGTTCTTCGTCCTGAAGCTGAGCGCAATAAGTTGTCTGCTCGATCTGCTGCATGTGTTTTTCTTGGTTATGGTGAGGGAAGAAAGGGTTATCGTTGTTTTGATCCCGTCTCTAACAAATTTTATGTCTCTCGTCATGTTGTATTTATGGAGCATATTTCTTTCTTCTCTATTCCTTTTCCATCTCATACTGTAACTAAGGCTGATCTGATTCATATTGATCCTTTTTCTGATGATGCCGATGATGTTCTAGACTCTACTGTTTCTTCTCCTAACCAATCTCTTTTGCAGCCTTTTCCTATACATTACTCTCGTAGGTCTAACACACCTACTGATGCTCCCCCTTCTTCGGCCACCCAAGAAGCTCTTGAAGTTGTGGATTCCGCACCGCCTTCTGCCAAGCGTATTCGTAAGTCCACTCGTTTGCCTGATTTTGACTACTCATGTTACTCCAGTTCCTTTACCTCTTTTCTGTCTCCTATTCACAATCTTTGTGAGCCTCAGTCATATACAGAGGCTGCTCGTGACCCTCTTTGGCAGCAAGCTATGGATGCGGAACTATCTGCTTTGCATCGCACTGGTACTTGGGATTTGGTGATGCTTCCGCCTAGTAAAAAGGCTATTGGTTCTCGTTGGGTCTATAAAATTAAGACCAACTCTGATGGTTCAGTCGAGCGTTATAAGGCCCGCTTGGTTGCTAAAGGATTTGCTCAACAATATGGCACGGCTTATGAGGAGACCTTTGCTCCTGTTGCAAAGATGACCACTATTCGTGCACTCATTGCAGTGGCTTCTGTTCGTCATTGGCATATTTCTCAGTTGGATGTTAAAAATGCCTTCTTGAATGGCGATCTCAAAGAAGAAGTGTATATGATTCCTCCTCCAGGTGTTGCTCACTCTTCTGGACAGGTTTGCCACCTCAAAAAGGCACTGTATGGTCTCAAACAGGCTCCTAGAGCTTGGTTTGAGAAATTCTCTTTGGTGGTCACATCTCTTGGTTTCTCTCCTAGCCATCATGATTCGGCTTTATTTGTAAAGTCCACTTCTACAGGCCGTATTATCCTTTCCTTGTATGTGGATGACATGATTATTACCGGTGATGATATTGATGGGATTGCTGCTTTGAAGATTGAGTTGGCCCGTCAGTTTGATATGAAGGACTTGGGGTCTCTTCGCTATTTCTTGGGCATCGAAGTTGCCTTCTCGCCTAAGGGTTATTTATTGTCCCAATCCAAATACACTGCAGATATTCTTCAGCGAGCTCGTCTCTCGGACACCAGGACAGTTGATACTCCTCTTGAGCTAAATGCTCGTTATGCTCCTACTGACGGCACTCTCTTACCTGACCCTACCTTGTATCGGACTATAGTTGGGAGCCTTGTCTACCTCACTATCACTCGTCCTGATATTGCACATGCGGTCCATATTGTTAGTCAGTTTGTTACTGCTCCTACCACAGTTCATTGGGCTGTTGTTGTTCGCATTTTGCGGTATCTTCGTGGGACTATTTGCCAGAGTCTTTTGTTCCCTTCGACGTCTTCCCTGGAGCTTTCTGCTTATTCAGATGCTGATTGGGCCGGTGATTCATCTGACCGCAAGTCTATTACAGGCTTTTGTGTATTCTTGGGTGATTCTCTTATTTCTTGGAAGAGCAAAAAACAACAAGTTGTCTCTCGTTCTTCCACTGAAGCAGAGTATCGTGCTATGGCCTTTACCACCAATGAGATTGTTTGGCTGCGTTGGTTGCTAGCGGATATGGGTGTCACGTTCTCTGGACCGACCCCTCTTTATTGTGATAATAAAAGTGCTATTCAGATTGCTCATAACTCAGTTTTTCATGAGCAGACAAAGCATATTGAGATTGATTGCCATACTACTCGTCAGCAACTTGATCGCGGCATGATTTCCCTGTCCTTTGTCACCTCTTCTCTCCAGTTGGCGGATTTTTTTACGAAATCTCAAACGGTGCAGCGATTTCGCTTCTTTGTTGGCAAACTCTCGATGCTGCGCGCTGCTGGATCATGAGTTTGAGGGGGGATGTTAGGAAATAATATTAGTATTATTTATGTCTTTTATTATTTTTGTGTTATTTTAGGCTAGCCTTTTTATTCCTTTTATTTCCTTGCCTATATAAGGCTTACTTTTGTAATATTCTCATAAGTTTTGTTAATACAAACCCTAGCCGTCTCTTTTCTTCTTTATCTCTCCCTTGCAAATTCTATCAGAGACATGATTGGATTACAAATATCATGGGAATCTTGTCTGGCATTTTAAAGGAACAATTGGTTGAGGAATTATATATATCCCTTGTACAACCAATACCACAAAACTCCAGATATAAGATACTAGGGCGAAGGTGACATTGCTAATCTCCTCATTATTAGTCCAATGGGATATATTGTATATCCCTTCGTTATTAGTCCAGCCAATCAAACAAGGGCCAAAGACAATTTCCTGGCTACAAAACTTCAACTAATTGATTTCCGTAAATTTTTACAGCAACCAAATGTAGATAGTTAAGACCCATTTTCACTACTCAGGTGACTCATTGAAGCTCAACACAGCTAAAAATGATAGAATTGAGAAGCTCAACTACTACTTAGTTGAGTATATTATCCGAAAACGTCTTTAACTGCTTCACTTTTTTTATGATTCAGTTTTGAGCTTTTTTACCTACTTCTTCCATGTTCGTAATTACTTCAGTTTTTTGTAATTTTCATTAACTCTAGCGCAAACACAGATCAAAGATAAAGGAGAGCAACAAATTGAGAACACAGTAAACAAAGGAAAGGAGCAAAAAGAATGGGGTGCATAGGTGTGCACAGACCCTCTCGTAGATATAAACAAAGATGTGAAAAACGAGATTGGTATGGACCTTCTTAGTTGAGTAGATAAAAATGCAACCTATTCTAACACATAAAGGGAGAACACACTTGTCAAAAAAAGTCATCAACTGATTCAGTCCTTATTATTCAGTTTTTAGATTTTCTGACAACTTCTTCCACGTTGGTAACTACTTCAGTTTATTAAAATTTTCATTGACAAGAATGCAAACACAGATCAAAGATAAAGAAAGTGACCAAAATTTGGGAGTATGGCAAACAAAATGAAAGAAGCAAAAAGATAGTGTAGGGGAGTGGTACCTTTTTCTTCTGTCTCTGGGGCATGATGTTGGTTCGAACGGGATTCAAAGCAGCTTTGGCAGCAGAAATGGTGTCGCTCTGGATCTGCATGAGGATTCCTTTCTTCCACTTCCGGTCAGGCTGCGCCGGTTTCCCCATACTCGACGGCGGCAGATATGCGGCCGGCACATTATTTGTTTACAATAATGTTTAAAACTTTTATGCACTCACACGTTATTTGTTTAGCTCTTATATATTAAGTAGTGTTTTATACAAGTTGTGTTGTGACATGTTTTGATTACTTTTCTAAATCTACATTATGGTAGTTATACTATTGAAAGTAATAAAAATGATTAAAATAAACTAGAACTAAATTTGCATATCTCACTTAATTTTACAAATCGTGAACCAACAACCTACATGGCTATATTTGATATACACTTACTTTGAGTCGTTTTAGTATTTACACAAGTCTTATTCATGTATAATGATTTGCTCAAAGTGTTGAATTTATGATAGTATCGCATTCCTTTCTTTTTGAATGTTCACAAGTCTTAAATATACACAAATCCACCTCCGTTACAGAAAAAAATTTTGATTGTCGCCATTGATTACTTCACCAAATGGGTAGAAGCAGAGCCACTCGCCAAAATCACCAAGAAGAATACAAGGAATTTTGTGTGGAAAAGTATCATCTGTCGATTTGAAATTCTTAAGGTTCTCATCTCGGATAATGCCAGGCAATTCGACAATGATGGATTCAGACAATTTTGTTTGAATCTCGCCATATCACATCATTTCTCCTCGCCTGATCACCCCCAAGCCAATGGCCAAGTCGAAGTTACTAACAGAACCATCCTAAGAAATCTAAAAACAAGACTAGATAAATCTAAAAGTGAATGGGTGGAAGACCTACCAAGTATACTTTGGGCATATCATACAACGAGCAGGATTCCTACTGGCGAGATACCTTACTCCATGGTCTATGGGACAGAATCAATGATACCCGTCGAGATCGGAATGCCAAATTTTAGGACCTCAAATTTTGACCAAGATAATAATGAAAGCGAGCTGAGACTCAACCTCGACTTTCTTGATGAAAAACGGGAGCAAGTAAGTATACGCCAAGCAGCTTATAAACGCAAAGTTGTCAAATATTATAATCAAAGAGTCAAATACAGGTCGTTCCTACCTGACGATCTAGTCCTAAAAAAGGTTACCCTATCTACTAAGGAGCCGAACGCAGGAAAATTAGGCTCAACATGGGAAGGCCCCTATAAGGTCGTCAAGGTATCTAGTCCAGGGACTTATTGACTTGAAGATATAAATGAGAAAACACTTCTCCATCCTTGGAACGCCGAGCATTTAAAAAAGTATTACCAGTGACATATATATATATATATATATATATATATATATATATATATATATATATATATATATATATATATATATATATATATTATGGTTGCCATGACAAGTAACTCGCCTGGGCAATACAGTTGTAATTATGAAATTTCTCTAGTTTATTTTAATCGTCATTGTTCGTCGGTATATCACCAATTGAAGGATGTAAGTCGCCAATATCTTGATCGCCGTACTCAATATCGTCAGTTCATTATAAAACGACAGAGGCATCTTGATCGTCGTATTCAAGATCGCCAGTTCGTTATAAAATGACGGAGGCATACTCAAGATTAAAATTTTTCATTATAAAAACAACAGAGACATCTTGATCACCGTATTCAAGATCGCTAGTTCGTTATAAAATGACAGAGGCATCTTGATCGCCGTACTCAAGATTGCCAGTTCGTTATAAAAACGACAGAGGCATCTTGATCGCAGTATTCAAGATCGCTAGTTCGTTATAAAACAACAGAGGCATCTTGATTGCTGTACTCAATATTTCCAGTTCATTATAAAAATGATGGAGGCATCTTGATTGCCGTACTCAAGATCGCCAGAT
>BRYE01000020.1:10461142-10468642 GCA_030159115.1 Actinidia arguta var. hypoleuca
CGGCTCATTACTCCATCTATATAAATGCCACTCTCCCATTATAAAAAGGTACGCTCAACACAGGCACCACAGACACATTTATTATTGTGCTCGCCCATACTGTCTTAACTTATCTCCTGATCGCCTTGGTCTGATTCATACGCCGAAGGGGTTTTGAGTGGCCTCACCTCGCTCGATTACTTTTGTTCACTACAATGCAAGTCGCCCTAGCTTTAGCCGAGGTCCAGCGCCGAGACCAAGGATCAATTCTGATTGTTGGTTGCTCTCCCATATTTTTACCACAATAATAAATTTATTATAACTTTTTCACTATGATATATTTATCATAGGCAAACGAGTGGCTTGTTTAAAATAATTTATTGTGATAAATTTATCACAACCAAATCAATGACTGATTTATAATAAATTCTTCTTAGCGTAAATAGTAACCATGAAAAGAAATATGAAAAACACTTATGACAAAAGTAATCTTGAATTACAAGATGAAAAATACAACTAAATATTTTTTTTAAATTGACTTCGGCTCCGTGTTGGCCATGTCGTTCTCCTCGGAATTAGCACCAACTTTTCCTCAATACCTACCATAAACACCTTGAGCTGTGGAGTCTAGTAGAAAAATCCAAAACCGACCAACAACCTTCCCACCTAACCCCATGTAACACTGATAAACATTCAAGCATGAATACACAATATAAGTCAAATGGTGCAAAAAGTATACGTCAACGATGGTTTATTATCCAGCCCCAAGTGTTCAATATTACTATATCCAATCTAGGGTATCCACCAAGGATCACCACTTCTACTCAGCCCCTAAGCCTGAAGATGTCAGCATAAGCCAGCCAAATCCACAGTCCCCCTAGGTTCGATCCAGAACTATATGAAACTTTCAAAGTAATATGCCCAAGTTGAGTTATACACACGTTCCACCGGGTTAGTGTTGGAAAGAAATATGAATGAAAGTAAGGTTAATGGCTGCAGTTACACAACTATTATCACTATATTACGAGAATAATTATTATAGATTACCATATTATGGTTATCAATTCCCTGCAATGAATAACAAGACTCCCACTACTATATAAAGTCATTCTCTCATTTGTTTCAAACACACAACAAAAAACACAGAGAGCATACATTACTTTGAGATAGCCTTCCAATTCAGCTTTTTATCTTCTCTATAGAGAGAGATTAAAAATATTGTGGGGTCGACGGGCCAGTTAGTGCGATGCTAACACTTTTTAGAGTTTGTTATTTGATCCTAGGAGGCAATGTCCACTGACTCAACGCACCGGTGAGGGAAGAATCAACCTTAAGGAGATCGTGTGAAACACGAGACTCAGCTTGGTTTGTAAATTTTACTCATTTTGTTTAATAATTTTGTATTTTTATTATTGTAATATGTTCTTATTCGGTTGAATAAAACATTTTTATTATTTATTTCAAATTCTGTATTATTTTTGGACAACAAGAAGATTTAACAATCTTAATGCCGATTTGTTCAAAGAACAAAACACAAAATATTTTGAGACATATTACATTATTGTTTTTAGAGTTCTAAACTAAATCCGTTTTAGGTTTAGATATTGGAGTTCAGGTTTTTCTTTTTTGGAACGATAGATTGCTGTTATAAAAAAAATTGTTCCTGATTTTGGAAAAATTGGTTCTGCATTAAAAAGGTTGTAACGCTCATTGATTCTGGTTTTTAAACTTGTTTCAGTTTAAAAGAAAAAAAAAACTTAAATAGTTTTATAAACTGTTTTAGGTTTTCAAATATTCAGTATATTTCAGTTGCAGATTTTAGTTTACCGAATACTGGTTTCTATATCTTCTGGATTTTTTTTTTCTTTTCAGACTTTAGATTTTAGTTTTATTTTATTTAGAACTTTTTGCATTTTATAGTATCTATTCAATTCTGGGAGGTATTTTGTTTCGTAAACTATTTTGAAACTGTTCTATATTAGCTATGTTCTAATTTTAGTAATAGATTGAAAAAAATATATATATTTTGGTTGTGTTTCTGCATTCTATATTAATAAATTTTTGGGGGGGACTGTTTTTTTTCCAGATACTGTATTACATATTAAAACTAAAACAATTTCTGAGTTTTTGTAAGAATTTTCTACAGTTTCAGAAACTTTTATTTTTCTGATGTTATGTTTTAAAATATTTGTTCAATAGATTTGAAAAAATAAAAAACAGATTAAGTTGTTGTTGTTTTTCGAGAAACTGATTTCAGAACTGTATTGTTTTGTTTAACAGATTACAGAAACTGCGGAGGTTTTTAAACTGTTTGGAAATAAATTTCTGAAGCTGAAATTTTAAGCATTTTTTAAAATTTGTTTTTCAGTTTTAAACCACAAAAATAGTTCTGTTATTGACTGGATTTAAATGCTGGTTTTCTGTTTTAGAATTTGAAAAAAAAATCTGCATTCTATATTAATGAAGTTTTTTTGGGGACTGTTTTTTTTTTTCCAGATACTGTATTACATATTAAAACTAAAACAATTTCTGAGTTTTTGTAAGAATTTTCTACAGTTTCAAAAACTTTTATTTTTCTGATGTTATGTTTTAAAATATTTGTTCAATAGATTTGAAAAAATAAAAAACAGATTAAGTTTTTTTTTTTTCGAGATGATTTCAGAACTGTATTGTTTTGTTTAACAGAAAACTTCGGAGGTTTTTAAACTGTTTTGAAATAAATTTCTGAAGCTGAAATTTTAAGCATTTTAAATTTGTTTTTCAGTTTTAAACCACAAAAATAGTTCTGTTATTAACTGGATTTAAATGCAGGTTTTCTGTTTTAGAATTTGAAAATTAGAGTTTTCAGTTTTTCTGAAACTGCTTTGGATTTGAAAAAAAAAACTGTTTTTGACTTTAAGAGGTTTAAAAAACGTTACTGCATTCAACTGGTCTACCTGTAAATTCGATAGGCTTTCATGGACAGTTCAAGGCTAAAAGCTACATATCCTATGCAGGAATTATCCGTTGTCTCTCTCTCAAGTCTGCATTTGCATGAAATTTTGATTCATGGGATGGGATTTTTGGATTTTTTTTTTATGGAAAGCCAAAGGGTAGCTGAATTTGAAAAAATAATAAAGAAAATCTTGCTAAATCTTAATCGGTAATTGAATTCTAGAATATAATTTCTGCAGAAACTAGTATGAATTATGTTTGAATATCTGGAAGAAAAAAAATTGTTTTCTCATTATTTTTTGTCTTTCTGTTAAAATCAAGACAACTTTGATTTTTTTAGAAACTGTTAAGAAACAATAACAGTTCAGCAACTGTTTCTGGAAAAGAAAGAAACAGAAACTATTACCGGAAAAGAACAAGAAAAAAATTAGATTCTGGTAAGATTTCAGCATTTTCAGGTTTTCAGAATAATCAGTTTTATAGAACATAGCAAATTTCAGAATAATCTGTATTGTTGTGTTCAAACAGTATAACTCTGAAAAATTTTAGATTGTTAAATAAAATAACTCTGTCACAGTTTAAAAATTTTAATACTGTATGTTTTGTAGTTTTAAAACCCTTATTATTAAAAAAAAAAAAAAGCAAAAACAAACAAACAGAAACAATTGTGTTCTGCGTAACACTTTCTAGTTTATGCAAAATGGTTTTATTACAGTTTAAAACCCGTATCTTTCTGTTGGTTCAGTTTCAGTCCAGAATAAACAGAAATTGTTATTTAATGTTTCTGGATATTACATATTTAAAAATAAAATCTTGACAGCTACTTTTTTAGACTGTTGTTGTGCTGAATTGGGTTTCAATTTTTACGGATTTAGAATTCATTACAGATTTAGAAATATTTGAAATTGAAACCGTTTTACTATTTTCTTATACTTTACTGTTTTCATTATAAAAAAATGAAACCGGAAGTGAAACTGAAACTGCTGCAAATGTAAGTTTACTACTGTTTCAGATTAATTTGCATAATTATTGCTATTTTGAAACTAGTTTTATTTTTCTAATAACTGTGTTTATCAAAAACTGTTTCGTGTTATAATATATCGACTCCATGGATAGATACAGTCTCATTAATCTCAAAAGATACAGTTATGGTACCGAGTGAAAAGGTGTTAGGGCATTCATTGAGCCTAACCACTTTGGCTAGCCTCTACTCAGATTTATTTTTTATTAAATATTTAAGTCTTTATTGTTGCTTGAATAATTAATTACATAATTAAAAGCATGCGGGCGCGAAAATTAAAAACATAAAATCACAACAAAATCCTAAGAATTTTAGATATACTATTGTCTACAAAAATAAATATAAAAATTATATGGGTTCATTAATTTTTTAATTACATCACATGAGAAAAATAGTGACATCTTAATCCTTAAGTTTTTGCCACAATAAAATAACAAAAAAAGAAAAAAGAAAATATTCCGTCAACTTATAGATTGAATCGTTGGACTTTCCACCATTGGATCATTTTTTGTGCTCTCAGAATTGGATCTTGATATTCGAATTAGTTTCCTTGAATTTTTTTAAACGTGCTTTTCATCTTGAAAAATCCTAATCTAAGAACTCTCTTTTTATCTCTCACTATCTTTTCTCACTTTTTCTAAAACCTAAATTCATTTTTTCCCTCTCTTTTCTTTCTCTAAAATTCTCTAGCCTTTCTCTATTTTTTTCTGTCTTCTCTATAGAATTTTTCAGTGCGTTCTTCAATGTCCATTATGAAGAAGAGAATAGGGGTATAGGTGAGCCTAGGGATTGAAAATGGCAATTTATGGACTTAAAAGTTTTTGAAGAGGTTCCACCTTTTAGGAAAAAGAATATTTTTGGGGTGGATTCCCCCATCTAGGAATGAGAATATTTAAGAAAATATTACATTTCTTAGAAGGAATAAATTAATAAAATAATTGGGTTAAAATTAAGCAAAATACTTTGGGCTAAAAAAATTTTTGACTTTAAAATAAAATATTTGGGCTTAAAAGGAAAATAAATTGGATTAGGCAAAATAATTGGACTAAAAACACTTTAAAAAAATATTTGAATTAATTAAAATCTTTTTGAGCTACAAATTAAACAAAACTTTTACTTAAAAAATAACAAGGTAGAAAGATAAATATTCTTGAAAATTATATTCTTCCCTAAAATACCCCTAACCTTTCCTTAAAAAAAATTGTAAGGCCTTTGAGGTAAATGACACGTATAATTCATCCGCGGAATCAATTCGTTAAACTTTTTTCATCATCGGACAATGATTCAATGATGGTCTAAACATTGTGGCCAATCAAAATGGGGTATCTTCAAATCCTACTTTTAGTTTTTATTAGATGAGTATGTGACGTTTCTTCTCCACCACCTCCTTCGTTTTCTAAATATTTTGATTGACGTAATTGTAAACACCTCATTTTAGACGGGCCTGACTAAGGGTCTCTTTTATGTTGGTCCCGATGATGACAACATGAACAAGATTTCGACACCATACTCAACAAAGATCCTAAGAATCGAGCTCCTATTTTACAAAAATCACCACCCTTCTTGAGGTTTTTCAATGATGAAAAATGACGTAAATAAGTTTTTTAGGTACTTACTTGTATGATTTCCAAAATATTATGTCCAAATGGGTAGTTATCAAATTCGGAGGAAAAAGGAGAGTCGAGACCACATGTTAAGAAGGTGCGATCTTGAAGGGATCATATTATGCAGCAAAAGTTAGATTTTTAATTTTTTTCTTTCTTTTCGATCTTAAGCCATGTAAAATGTACAATATTGATAAAGTCTTGTCACGCCTGCGAGTTCATGTAGTTGTTACTTTGCGGCGCGCTGTAGGGTTTTGTAGTTGCTACCTTGCCGCGTTCATGTTCGACTGGTTGAAAAAAAATTCAACTGGTTGAACACGAACAGATTGCTGTGCAGATTTTTCTCACAATTTGTTTTTTTGTCAAACCTTAATCCTAAAACCTTTAAAATTATTTTTTTAGTTTTTTAGACCCTTTGATCTTCTCTTCTTTTTTCTCAAATTTTTTCAATCAAAAAATTTTACATAGAATAAACTTATTAGGATTGACGGACACATATCATATATATAGGTTAGGTCTCCAACTAGGGTAAGGATAAGGATCTTAAGGAGTCCCAGTTTGGCTTCAGTTAAACTACTAAAAGTCTTAATTGTCTCATAACTTAATTTTGTAATTTAATTAATCTAAATTAATTTCACTAAATAATCTATATTGCACTCCAAAGCAAAATGACTAAACAACTCTCATTATTATTTTATACCACAATTAAAATTCATATTCATGGGTATCAATAATTAGATTTGAATTAATTAACTGTTATCAAATCTTAATTATTTTTAACCATTATGATACATAATTCATTTCCTATTTAGTAATCAAAATAATCAGTCTTCATTTCGATAAATAATTTATCAAAAAGACCAAATTTGAATTTCAATGGTTAAATTAATAAATTAATTAACAAGTGATACCCGCTCTCTCATAAAAGAAAGTGAGATTCCATCTTTAGAATTAAGTATTCTCACAAACCTAACAATGACCACCCAAGATAACGAGGTATTAATCTCAATTAGCCTAATTCATTGGTAAATCAAAGTGAACAACGTCAACAACTTTGAGTTCACCAGTTTCTTAAGATTAAGAGTACATTACAAATAGCGAATATAAAATTTTATCATAAAATGACAGTTTTATATGATATACTTTCTTACAACATCCCAATTCAGTATATTTTCAATATATCAATATTTTAACTCAGAGTCATCTACTTCAGTGGTTGAGATAAAACATCCTATCATATAGAAGTTAATAGTATTATAGTTTTCATAGATAAGACATCCAATCTTATTACCGACTATGAACTAATTTAAAGTTATTAGAATCAACGATTAATATCTCCTGTGCGTAAATCTCATTTTCACACATATACTGTATCTTTAGATAATTTGAGGACATATTATCTCATGATATATAATAATATTTATATTATCTGATTATATAATAAAATGACATTCAATTGTACAATAAAATGAGTTATCATTCCAAATAATAATTAAATGTTTAAATATATGGACATATAATTTCCAATAGATTGACGCTTTGAAGTGGTGGTCACCAGCCCAAAGGCACAACCGTCTCTTTTATACAGGCAATTTCAATTTTTCTGCAATGCTTGAACCCCAAGTAACCTCCCAAGTCTGTAATGTCATATAATACATCATAATTTATTATTTAAATGCTATTTTTATGCTTGGAGACCAAGGTTCTTGTCCTATAAATAGAGGGAATGCAATTTCAAACAAAGAGATTGGAAAAAAGAGAGAACTAGAAAAAGAGGAAGAAATTTGGCGAAAATCCCTAAATTTTTGCAAAAATCACTTCACACACTCTTTAGCATACTCTTATACATTGTCATACACTCATACCTATACTTCAAATATTTGGGTATATTTAGTTCTAAATGCCCATTTTTTAAAGTGTTAGAGAATTTCTTTCATTAAAATATTTTTAAAATTATTTTTT
>BRYE01000020.1:10491142-10496142 GCA_030159115.1 Actinidia arguta var. hypoleuca
TGCATTATTGTTATTCACTAAGCAATTAGCTTACGTTTTTGAAAACCTTTTCAGGAAGCCAGTTCGAAGAGCCTTAAGATGAAGTTAGCAAAGAGAATGTAGTTTTATGGCCTACGAGCCTTATTATGTAGCTTGGATGATGGGACAGGCCCTAGATGATATAATTAAAGTTGGCCTCGACATGTACATAAGTAGTTTAAAACTTAGGCACAGCTCTGTTTATTTGTGTGCACGTCACACCTTTTCATTTTCATTAGTATGATGTTTCTACGAAAAATCTGTATCATTTTAAATGAGTATGCATAAGTGATCAACCGTGTGAAGGTAAGTAGGCCTTGGTGGGCTAGCCACCGGCCATCACGTGCCCATGATCCGCATAGGCCGGGTTGCGGGACGTGACACATGCTCTTAGGGCTTGGCTGGTAGCTTCTCATCATTATGTTGACATCTCCATCCGGGCATGGGGGCTGTCAGAAGAAACTTTGGCGTGCAAGTCACCTTCTGTCCCCTGACATCCCTCAGGATTACCGCTAGCCATTGCCCCTCTACCAATGATTGACTCTACCAAAGATCATATTTTTTCAAATGAATCTGATCACATCCATCTCCCTGATTTGGGCTAGTAGTTTGGCTTCTACCCATTTTGTGAAGTAGTCCGTTGCTGCTAATAAAAACTTCTTGTTCCCTAGAGCTCAGAGTAAGACCCCCACGATGTCCATCCCTCATTGGGCAAATGGCCATGAACTTGTGAGAAGGGTCAAGTCCCTCATTGGCTGGTGAATTAGGGGAAAAATAGCTAGCACTTGGTACACTTGTAGACATACACTTGGGCATCTTTTTGCATATACAACCACCAATATCCCTGAGTCAGGGCTAGTCCGCATATGCTTTCATGGATCTCAAAAAGCACGTTTTCGACTAGGCTGGGGTGGACGCACAGCAAGTAGGGCCCCAAATATGATCTTTTATACAAGTGCCTAAAAGGGAATATCTAGTTGCCTTTACCCAAAGTTTGTGTGCCTCTTTGTTTTTCAGTAGCTTGTCATGTTGCAAAAAATTTACAATTGGATCCATCCATCTCGATCCCAACTCAGTGTTAACTAGGATAGACTCTTGAGGCACTTCATAACTGGGGGCCGAGATCAAATCGACTGTAATGGTCCAGCTTATTTCTCCTTTGAAAATCGATGTCAATCCTGCTAGTGCATCTGCATGTGAATTCAAGTTGCTCCCTACTTGCTTAATCTTTACTGCTTTGAATTTGGTAAGGAGTTTTTTTGTCACTACCAAATACTTAGCCATCATGGCTTTCCGAGCTTCAAATTTATCTGTGACTTGGTTGACTATCAATTTTGAGTCACTGAGTATATAGAGCTCGAGAACCTTTAGTTTGCTGGCAAACCGGAGTCCCGCAATGAAGGCTTCATATTCGGCTTCATTGTTTGTTGCTGGGAAATTTAGCCTGAGGCAGTGTTCAAAAATTGCTCATTCTTGGCTTTTTCAGACTACTCTTGCTCTTGCAACTAGGTTGTTTCTCGCTCCGTCAACAAATATTTTCCAGGCTGAGGTGGGATAGATCTGAGGTTGTTTTGAAATAATCTCTGGAACCTTAGGCATCTCACCAACAACCGTTATTTCTGCGTCCTAAGGTGGTTTTAAAGCAACCTCTGGAACCCCAGGGACTGATTGAGTTTTGGAAGATACTGCCACTGAGCTCTCTCCTTCTCTATGTGCAGACACAAGGCAAGCTTACTCTGGACTCACAGCTCGGGGTGAGAACTTTGTCACGAAATTGGGCAAGACATATCCTTTTATCATTGCCTTTGGCAAAAATTTTATATATGATTGTCTGACCTCAATAACCCATTAGGAAAGTCAGCCGGACAAATCTGCCTTTGATAAAACATTTTTTAGTAGAAACTCCGTATACATAGTGATGGGATGGGCTTCAAAGTAGTGCATGAGTTTGCACAAGGTTATAACCAATGCTATAATGAGCTTTTCCAACGGTAAGTATCTTATTTGGCAATCCGTAAACGTCTTTCTAACAAAGTAGATCGGACGTTACTCTCCATCTACTTTCCTTAAGAGTACCGAGCTAGTGGCATATTTAGAGACAACGAGGTAAACATAGAGCAACACTCCCTTATCTGATGTGAAAAGAAGAGGTGGTTCAATTATATATTTTTAAAATTGTTGGAGTGCAAGCTCGCACTCCTCATTCTATAAACAGAGGAGTTTGAAAAATGGACGACATTTATTTGGGAACATACTAATGAATCTGTTTAGTGCTACTGCCATCCTAGTCAATTTTTGAACCTCCTTCGCAGTCCTTGGGCTGACGAGGTTACTGATTGTTGTTATTTGCTCTAAATTTGCCTCGATCCCTCATCTCGCCACCAATTGTCCCAATTTTTTCCTGAATTTTCCTTGAAGGCATATTTTCCCCATTAAATATTAACCTCTTTTCAGTATTGTGAACACTTCAGTCAAGTCCCTGATGTAGTCTGGCTTTTCTTTGCTGTTGACCACCATATCGTCGATGTAAGCATCTATGGTTTTATCTAGGATCAACACGATCATTTTTGTGATCATCCTCTCATATGTGGCCACAACATTTTTTAGACCAAAAGGTATAACCTTGTAGCAGAATACGCCTCGAGGGGTGATGAATGCAGTCTTCTCTTGATTGGGCTCATGCATGGCTATTTGGTGGTAACCTCGAAATGCATCCAAAAAGCTCATCCAAGCATGACTCGAGGTAGAGTCCACTAATTGATCATTTTTTGGAAAAGGAAAGCAATCTTTAGGACAAGCTCGGTTGAGTCCTGTGAAGTCCATGCACGCTCTCCATTTGCCAATATTTTTCTTTACCATGATCGTATTTAACAACCAGCTCAGGTAAAGAACTTCAGTTATTACACTTGCCTCCTTCAGCTTTTTCACTTCTTCTATTGCTACATCCACATGCTCGGTTACGGATCTCCTCCCTCATTGTTTCACTAATCGGGCATCGGGTAGTACGTTCAAATCGTGTTTGATAAAGTTGAGGTCTATCCCGGGTGTCTCGTAAGGTGTCCATGCGAAGACCTCAATATTAGCTTTAACGAACTAGATGAGCTCGATTCTCTCTCGTTCCACCAGGTTTGTACCGGTGAGAAAGAAATGATTTGAGTTTGGCTCATCTAATTCATAGCGTATCAGGTCTTCCATGACCTTAGCCTTAGGGTCCCTCCCGACATCCTCTAAGACTTTGTGCTCCTCCTTGATCAGTTGCACCTCCTGCATGGCTGCCTTAGTGGAGACCATAATGAGGTAACACTGTTTGGACGCTACTTGATCTCCATAAAGGGTTTTTTCACCTCAAGAGGTGACAAACTTGATGACCTGATATAATATGGAGGCCACCCCCTTCATCCTGTGCAACCAATCTCGGCCAACAATTGCATGATATGGGGAAGGTATATCCACAACAACGAACTCTATCACTAGCTCTTGGGAACTAGCTCAGATTTTGAGGGTTACATTTTCCAAGGGCCAGTGAGACTGAGCCTTGAATCGAACCAGGGAAGCTTGGGCTGGATTTAAATCTGATTGAGAAAGCTTAATTTGTTTAAATAGGTCATAATACATCACCTCAACTGAGCTTCATGTATCCACTAAGATCATCTTCACGTCATAGCCGCTTATTCTGAATTGGATGACCAAGGGATCCAAATGGGGATGTTGCACCCTTTTTAGGTCAGCTTTGGTGAATGTGATGCTCCTTGGCTCGAATATCGATTATTATGGCTTCTTATACATTGATTGGACCGAGAGGACCTCGTTCATTTATTTGATCATCCGGATCTCTCCCTGAATTCTATTCTCAAGATCTGGGTGATTTGGGGGCCCTATCATATGAATAGTACCTAGGGAAAGATCCTCTTCCTTCTTTGTGGTCTTGTCTGCCTCGTCATTGCCTCAATCGAACCTTGGGTTAGGTCTGACCTCAGACTTCTTTGCCTGAGTCTTCTCCTTATCCACGAACTCTTTTAGGTGTCTGTCTCGGACCAGCTGATCCAGAAAAACCTTTAGGGCCTAACAAATCTCTGTTTTGTGTTATCCTTTTTTTTGTGGAAGGAACACCTCCACTGTTGTTTGTGTCCTTTGGGATCTCCTCCCATGGGTTCAGGCTTTTTGAAATAAAGTTTATCTCGAATTTTGACGAGCAGCTTGTAGATCGGTTCTTTAAAAACCACGTTGATCCATTGTCTCACCCGGCTCTCGTAGTCAACTGAGCTTTCCTTCTGCTTTTTGAATGGATCCTAACCCCTAGCAGTTGTCCCTATAGATTTTTTACTTGTTTGACGTCGTCCTCCAATCAGACGAATATCTCGACTCGGGACATGAGGTCCTGGAGGTCAGTTGGAGGGTTGAGCATCAAGTTCTCCCAAAGTCTTTCCCCAAGAGTCAGCCCAAGCTTGTAGCTCGCCACTGCCAACTCCTTGGAGCACTCTTCAATCTCCTTATACATTTTTCAATATTGCTTGTTATAGTTTCTGATTGTCTTGTTCTTCCCCTTTTTAAGCGTCAAAAGATAACCTACACCTTTCGGCGCCTTTGTGTTCATCACGAATCGAGCTATGAACGACTCAGTCAATTGATGGAAGTTCTCGATTGACCCCGCGGACAGTTTGTCGAACCACTTCAGTTTGAGATCTCCTTGAGGTGACCTTAGCCCCCCTTTGGGCATCATCCAGTAGTTTACCCCATCTGCGCCCATGAGTTTTTGATGCATGAGGGGTCTCCCTACGAGTTTCCCAACTGCTGAAATGGTTGCTACTCTGCGATGCTATGAGAATTGGCTTTGCAAATGTCTATAATCGATTTTTCGCGGTGCCAATTATGGGGTAGTTATGTTTGAAGGATGAGAGAAAGAAAATCGAGGATAGACACCCACGGTGATTCTACGACTGTGTTAGTGGCTTCAACCTGTCGTCCAGTAATGCCCTAACTGC
>BRYE01000020.1:10533642-10551142 GCA_030159115.1 Actinidia arguta var. hypoleuca
GAACTGATTTTTCAAAATTTATAGAATAAAAAATTTAAAGCGTTTTCCAAAAACACGTTTCCAGAAAACATTCCTGAAAATAATATTTGAAAACTGTTTGCCAAAGAAGTTTCCCATTTCAATGTTTGTTTTTTATAATTCAAAAACATTTTTCTAAGGCTTTGTTTGGAAGAAAAAAAAGGAACTTACCTCCTAACTGCAAAATACGATTTTTTTTTATTTTTTGAAACTGGTCATACAAGTGCAGAATCAGAATTAGCAACTGATGTGAGTAAAATAATCACTTATCTACAATGAGTCGGGCACGTCGCTGCAACACCGATCTAGTCCTAGTTGTCCATAGCATTATCGCCAAGAGATCATTTCGCTGCTATATATACAAGCATTTCTCCAAATCGCCCTGAGATGAGGTCATTTACGTCATCAGACCAGAGACCCTCTCCAGAAGGGCTCTATTTCCACAACGACTCTGCCTACTCAAGAGTCCTTCTTGGTCACTCCACCTGATTAGAATCTGTCTCCACGAGAATTCTGCCTGAACCGAAAGACAATATCCATCATAATCTCTACAATTGCGGGCTGCTCTCCGTATGACAATCGCCTATTATCTCTCCTATATTCAGAGATATACTTCCCAAACATGGCTATCCGGGAATCTCTCCTAATTATCCTCCCACGGATCTCTAGCCTCCGCCTATATAAAGGTCGCTCCCCCATAACAAAAAGGTACGCTCAACACAAGCACCATAGACACTTTTACTATTGTACTCGCCCATATAGCCTTTGATTATCTCCTAGTCGCCTTGGTCTGATTCACACGCCAGAAGAGTTTTGAGCGGTCTCACCCCGGCCGATTACCTTTATTCTATTCTGCGCAAGTCGCCCAAGTACTTGCTAAGGTCCAGTGTTGAGGCTGAGGAGCAATTTTGACTGTTGGTTGCTCTCTCAGATTTTTACCACAACAGTTTGGTGCCATTTGTGAGAACGATAGTTCTCGATTTTCTATACACCTACGCAACCGATTGATACCCAGACCAAGTGCTAGTAGCCCTTTAGATAATAGAGTTCATCCAATGGCCAATATCAGCCAAGCTCTGGATCTAGAGGGGCTCCATCGTGAGATATATGGTATGGCTGAACAGATGAGAATTATGAATGAAAACAACGCCCGTCTGATACAACACCTCACCGCAGCCAATCCACCACCTCCTGCCGCACCTCCCGTTCCGGATATCCAATAATCTCGTTGATCGGGCGATGACAATTCACAGAACAATCGTAGTATTGGCCGAGCACAAAATATGCGACATCGATCAACAAGTCCGAGTCCCCGACGTGAACAAAGTTCCTTCTCCTCAGAATTCCGATCATCCAATTGAACCTCTGAAATGGAGGGCGAAGAACTCCGACGAAAAGGAAGGTCGCCTCGCCGAGATGACCGGGCACCCAGTCTTTGAGATCGCTCTGCCTCACAAAAAATTAGAGATCTGGATGCTCGTTTTGACGCCATCAATACCGGGGCGGGCACTCTAGTAACCGTGGATGCTTTGATTAGGAAAACTGAGCAACCATTCACAAGGAGGGTGATGAGAGCCAGGGTTTCCTCTAAATTCAAATTACCTACTCAGCTCTGAGTCTATGAAGGAAAGATAGACCCCATGGATCATCTAGATTCATACAAAAGCTTAATGTTGCTTCAAGGCTATTCTGACGAAGTAATGTGCAAGGCATTTTCTACGACGCTAAAGGGCCCGGCGAGATTGTGGTTTAAAAAACTATCTCCCAGAACCATTGATTTGTTTGACGATTTGAGTAGACTTTTCGTCGCCAATTTTATGAGTTGCCGAGTAAGGTAGAAGAATGCCTCTCATCTCTTTACCGTCCACCAGAAAGAGATCGAGAGTCTAAAAGATTATGTAAAACGGTTCAACCAGGTCATTTTGGAGGTCGAGGACCGTAGTGATAAAATGGTAATTATGGCGATGATGGAAGGACTACGTTCGGGCCTGTTATTTGATTCCCTCTCAAAGAATGTCCCAGAAATCTTGTCAACTCTCCAAGAAAAAGCTGACAAATATATTGCCGCAGAATAATTGGCTGAATCCAAATGAAGAAGGCGAGGAAAAGATGATAAGAGGAAAGAACCCGACACTAGATGAACGAACTACCGCGATGAGGCGAGAAACAAAAGTCCAGATCGGAATTCAAGGTGACGAAATAATGATAAGTGCCCTCGTACACCACCTCGCCACCCAGAGTTGACACTTCCCCCTCTGAACGCTCCCATTGCCTAGGTACTCACGGAAATTAAGCACTAGGAATTAGTCAAGTGGCTTGGAAAAATCAAAACTGATCTCTGAAAGAGAAATAGAAACAAGTATTGTGAGTTCCCCCGATACCATGGACACAACACCGAGGATTGCTTCCAGTTGAAAGAAAAAATATCTGACCTTATCAAAAATGGGTATTTAAGGAAGTACGCCGTAGATCGCCCACCTCCTGACTCACCTGGAAGGAGATATGGCAACAACAGACCAATTGTAAGAGACATACAGGTGATTCATGACGGATTTGGATTAAGAGGATGTTCAAACTCGTCTTGAAAGAGGCATGCCAGGAGTGCTAGTGGGCGAGTAGAGGAAGAAGTCTACAACCTCTCCTCACTTGCAGCGGCTGCCCACTTGCCCATTACTTTCACCAATGACAACTTGAGAGGACTGCACCTACCTCACGATGATGCCTTGGTCGTCTCAGCTATCATTGCCAATTTTAATGTACAGAGGATATTGATTGATAATGGGAGTTCGGCAGATATTTTGTTCATCTCAGCATTTGACAAGATGAAAATTAGATTAGATAAGCTTCACCCTTTCAAAACTCCTCTGGTCGAATTTGGAGGAAACACCACCCATCCACTTGGATGGATCAAATTGCCCATGACCTTGGGGACAAAACCTCACCAAGCTACCGTGGCAAGACTTCATTGTGGTGGACTGCCCATCGCCCTACAACACAATCTTGGGTCACCCAACTTTAGGAAGAACTAGGGCCATCACATCAACCTATCATCTAAAAATGAAGTTTTCCACTCCAACTGGCGTAGGTGAAATTCAGGGCGATCAGAAAGTGGCTAAGCAGTGTTTTATCTCGGCCATGAAAAATGAATCTCATTCAAAATCAAGCAGCCAATAGCAACTACAGATCACCGACTCCAAAATGGAGACATTGAGGGATGAGATGGAAGAGATTATCCTAGTGGATCCCAGAGAGTCAAAAAATACCAAACCATTGGAAGAAATTACTCCAGTCTCAATTCACCCAGACCATCCGGATTGCCACGTTATGATTGGAACATAGCTAACTAAAGAACTATGGATTGCTTTGGTAAAATTCTTGAAGGAGAATTATGATATCTTTGCGTGGTCGCAAGGCGATGTCTCAAGAATAGATCCTTAGGTCGCCACACATAGATTATTTACCAACCCTGTCTATCCTCCAGTTCGCTAGAAAAAAAGGAAGTTCGCCCCTAAACGATTGAAAATCATAAAAGAAGAAGTAACTAAGCGAATCAAGGCCAATGTTATCAGAGAATCTCACTACCCAAACTAGCTTGCCAATGTTATCGTTGCCCCCAAAAAGGGAGGGAAGTGGAGAGTATGTGTTGACTTTATCGATCTCAACAAAGTGTGTCCAAAGGACAGTTTTCTTTTGTCAAAGATTGATATGATTATTGACACCACCTCCAAATATGAGCTCCTAAGTTTCATGGACGCCTTCTTCAGATATCACCAAATCAAAATGCATTTGCTCGACGTAGAAAAAACTTCATTTATTACTAAGATGGGGCTTTATTGCTACGAAGTCATGCCTTTTGGTTTAAAAAATACGGGGGCAACGTACCAAAGACTAGTGAACAAAATGTTCAGAGAGTTGACTTGGAAAACAATGGAAGTCTATATAGATGATATGCTCGTCAAAAGCCTCAAAACTACAGATCACATCGCCTATCTAAAGAAAGCATTTGACGTCCTGCAGAAGCACCGAATATTGCTCAACCCTTCTAAATGCATCTTTGGTGTCTTCTCGGGTAAATTCTCAGATTTTTGGTGACCAAGCGAGGAATCGATGCCAATTCGAATCAAATTTATGCCCTATTTACCGTGAGTTTGCCAAGGAACATCCATGAGGTGCAACAATTAACGGATAAGTAACCACCCTTAACAAATTTGTCTCCAAATCAGCTGACAAAAGCCTCCCTTTCTTCAAGATCTTGATAAAAAATCAGAACGTTCAATGGAGTGAGGAAGCCAAAGTAGCATTTTAACAATTGAAGGAGTATCTCGGTTCACCTCCCTTGCTTACAGTCCCAATTACGGGCGAGGAACTTATCATATATATGTCCGTCTTACCAACGGCAGTTAGTGCAGTGCTGATTCGAGAAGAGGATAGAATTCAGAAATCAGTATACTATGTCAGTAAAGTTCTCATGGGGGCCGATACTAGATACTTGAAAATTGAGAAGCTCATCTATGCTGTCCTTATCGCCGCCAAAAAACTTTGCCATTATTTTAAGCACATCCCGTTTGTTGTGTTGACTGACCAACCCTTGAAACAAATTCTCCGGCGACCTGACACCTCAAAGAGACTCCTTAAATGGTCCATCGAACTGAGCGAATTCTATATTGATTTCAGACCAAGAATGACGATCAAGGGTCAGGCCTTAGCTCATTTTGTGGCTGAATTTACATACGTCATCGCCCTAGAGTCTGAGAAAGGCCTACCCGAGGTAGAAACTCTAGAGAAATCTAACTCGAACGATCCTTCCAAATAAAAACTATTTGTAGATGGATCATCAAACCAACACGGTTATGGCGCGGGGCTGATTCTCCAAACTCTTTCAAGCAAACAGATGGAATATGCCATCCGTATAGGATTCAAAGCCACCAATAACGAAGACGAATCTGAAGCTCTCCTCGCCGGGCTAGAGTTGCAACTGAAATGGGAGTAGATTTCCTAGACGCCTTCAATGATTCACAACAAATGATGAACCAAGTCCAATGAGACTACCTCGCCAAAGATACTAGGTTGCTGGCCTATTTGGATGAAGTAAAAACCATATTCAAAAAAATCAAAGATTTCAGAATTAGCCAGATTCCTAGAGAAAAGAACAAGAAAGTTGATGCTCTGGCTAACCTCGCCTCAGCTTTTGATTTCATCTCAGACAGAAGTATACCTTTGGAGTTCTTAGCAAACCCAAGCATTGAGGTCACCAAAACAATCTTTCAAGCGGAGACTTGCCGACATGGATGGACGACATTATGGAATATCTCTAGAATGACACGTTACCACCAGACAAACTCCAAGCTCGCCGGATTCAATACAGATTTGTGAAGTTTTGTATTCTCCATGGAATCCTATATAAGAGATCTTTTTTAGGACCTCTCCTAAGGTGTCTTCGACCTGAAGAAAGGGAATACGTGTTGAGGGAAATCCACGAAAATCATTTCGGATCGAGGCTGATGAGCAATTCTAACGGTTGGTTGCTCTTCTAGATTTTTACCACAACAAAAACTATTAGATTCGATAATAAATTTGTAGCTGTTATTATTAACCAATTTATACTATAATCATTCTGTCCATGAAAAAATCCTAAACTTGGTTCTAAAGGCAAATCCCTCTCTCTTTGTGTATTCTGGTGTTAGATTGTATTTATCATATATTCAGAATATATTATATATCAGAATATATTCTGAATATCTTCCTAATTGATGCTTAGAATATATTCTGATACATAATATATTCTAATTAATACATTACCTCACACAAAAGATGAAAAGTCAAGACCAAATTCTCACAAATCTTCACACAAGTGCTCAGAGAAAAGTAAGACCAAACCAAACAAATGCTCAAGACACATCGAGCCAATCCGAACGACCTATCGAATAAATGCCTAGGGGTTAGTACAGTGGTAGTCACCTGGCTACCACTGGCCTAATGAAGCCTTTGGTACTTGCTTGCATGCTACTAATTCCTGTCTTAGGCCGGTCCATAGGATGCTTTGCCTAGGGTTTACATGCCCCTAGCTTGTGGACGGTGAGATTGGTCCCCCAAATTAGTCAGTCTAGCGGGCCGGATACTAAGTCATAAAAAAAACCCATCAACAAGACGAACCAAAAAGCCAACAATAAAATGAGCTAAGCAAACTGTTGAACAAACAAGATATATGAAATAAAAATTTCTAGACCAAAAAAAAATTAACAATTCCATATTCCAAATTTCAAAACAAATGGAAGACTAAAGAGGCAAAACCAATATGTACCATATTTGAAGTTTTGCCACAAATTGTGCCTTAAGGCGCGAGTGCCCAAACACTCTCTATGTGGATAGAATTCAAACAATGTTGGAACTTAATCTTAGTGAGTACCATGGTCTTTCAAATGTTCTATCTCAACCAACTCCAAAAACACATCAAAATTCTAGAATAACTATAAAGTGAAGGAACAAATAGAAAATTCAACTGCCCCAAGATCATTAATGGCTTTAAATACGGAGACAAGGAAAACAAAATCAAACACAATCAAAACGATGATAACAAGAGAGAGAATGATAAAAAACTTGAAGAGACTAAGACATTAATGCAAACTACATCACTCGACCTATGTCCATCGGCACTTAAAAGCGAGGATTCTATTTACATAAGTAAGCTCCAAAAAGCTGCAATCTATGAATCACCAAAACGCCTAAGCGGTAGCCATTTGCTTGTAAGTCACGTACGATACATTTACTTATAAGACATGCCAGGGACACACCTAAGTACATTTGGGAAACTCCATGTGGCGTGTTCATTTAATATTTTTTTTTACGACAAGATACATCTAGGGCACCCTTGACATGTATTTTCAAGGGTATGCAATTTTACTTGAATTCTTTTGATTCTTTGTGATACTTTAGATCCTCATTAGTTTTAATTGGTTGTTGGGATATTGTGTTGATACTTGGTGTTAATTTCCGTTAGTTTTGTTTGTTCATTTATAGAATATTCGTATGCATAATTAATAAAACTATAAAAGTACATAAATATATTTTTTTTCCGTGGCCTTGCCATACCCCTATCCTATTTTTATGAATCGTCCAATCTTGTGTTGTATGCATATTCATGTGGTTGCTTCTTAGGCTAAAATGCTTGACACGATTCGTCAAACAAATTCTAGGGAAAAACCTCTTTAGGGTTCTGCTCTTTATGAGTTTGACAAAACTCTAGTTTCAACTAAAGATCCAAATTTTAATAAATCTTTATTTTGGTGAGATTTCTAATCACTATGCAAGACAAACCGAAGGCAGAGACATTGCAGGCCAATTTATTACTTTGGTTCCACTGTGTCCACAAATTTGCTAATAATGTAGCTTCCCAAATCATCTTTTTTAATTTCTTAGGTTCCACATTGTCCATAAAGTTGCTAATAATGTAGCTTCCCAAATCATCTTGTTTGTGTTATTGAACTTCTAGATTTACCACCATTCAAAAAGCTCTGTCAGAGATCCTAGAGATACCCATTTCACTCCCCACCAATCCAAATAGGCTGCCCAAACCTTCCAAACATTAAAGCATAGCAATAGAAGATGGTCCACCGATTCTACATCCTTCCCACAAAAATAGCACAAACCCTCATCTTGTCCTTGTAGAGTGCCCCTACTCTTCAAGAACTTTGTTGTTTTAATCCTTCCCAACCATGAGAGTACGCAAAAACTTGTATTTTCGTTGGAGCCACATTTTTCCTCACAACATGGACATGATTGAAATTAATACCCACCCCTACCTCTGAAACTTCGTAAGCCGAATTCACTGTAAACACCTTAGAGCTATGACCCTTCCAAGATTAAGCATCGTTCCTCTCCTCATTTAGGTTGGGAGGATCTGTCAACCATGCTTTCAGTCTGTCCAACTCCTCCTCCCATGAGAATAGCCTTCTTCAAAACTGAAACTCCCAAGAATTCGCCTTCTCTGTTATGATAATCACCTACACAAGCTTTGCTTCTTTATTCAGAGTTAACCCAAACAATCTCGGAGACCAATCCATTAGACCAATCTCTGGAGACTAATCATCTACAGGTTGAGGCATTTATTGATTCAGATTATAGAGGTTATGTGATTGACAGGAGGTCGACCTCAATCTACTGTACCTTTGTTGGATATAATATTGTTACTTGGCGTAGTAAGAAATAGACTGTCATTACTAGATTGATTGCGGATGCAGAATTTCTTGCCGTGACTCAAAGAGTGTGTGAATTGTTGTGGATAAATATAATCTTGACGGAATTGAAATTAGCACCATTGAGGTCTATGAAACTGTATTGTGATAACAAAGTTGTCATTAATATTGCATGCAATCCAGTTTAGCATGGTAGAACCAAATATGTGGAGATTGACAAGCACTTTATCAATGAAAAGTTAACAGAGGAACTGACTTGTACTCCATTTTTGAGGACTGGAGATCAATTGACTTATATTCCGACCAAAGGGATAGGTAGTAGACCATTTTCTTACATTCTCTGAGAGCTGGGCATGAGAGATATCTTTGCACTAGCTTGAGGGGAGTGTTAGATATTAGCTTCTTTTGTCATTTTTATTATTGAGGAACTTATATGTAATTAGTTATTTTAGGTGATTAATATGAAAGGAAAGAGACATCCTAACCTCCAGTGGCGGACGCAGGAATTACGTTTAGGGGGGGCAAATTATACATTTTCAATAGACCTTTCGATAAAAACGTTTAGGGGGGCAGTTGTATATACTTCAATGGACCAATAGAAAATAGTCAAAACTAACAGAAAAAATATAAAAAAATTAAAAAAAATCTTGTTTTTCAAATGTTGGGGGGCCGTGGCCCCTGCCCGCCCCCCTTGTGTTCGCCACTGCTAACCTCAAACCTAATTCCGTTTTTTCCTAAATAACAAGCTCCGATGGTTTGGTTTGGTTTGGTTTGGTTTGGTTTGGAATTTCCTCGAACCCTTGGGAGCAACTTGGTTCATGGTTTTCACTAAAGATACACCAGTCCAAACCGTGAATAGCCCTAGAATAAGGTGCATTGGATAAAATGGGAAAGGCAGTGAAAGTTCAAGGGGAAGGGGGGTCTATTCTTTTGCGACAGTACAGCCATGTTGGCTGGACAAGGATGGCGATTACTTAAGGTGGATAACTCTCTATGCTACAGTGTTCAAGTCCAAGCCAAATACATTTTCCAGATGACTACCAAGCAGAACTAAGCTTGAACGATTACCGGTCGCTACCCTGATTAAATTTAGGGATGGTCAGTCAAGGGTTGGTTAGGCGTTTATTTCGCTATCGTTCTTCCCTCTGTTTGCAGAAATGATTATGGATTCTGTCTGTTGATTTTTCATTTTATTTTTAAACACGGATTAGTTTCCTGATTGTACTCCTCTCACTGGCTTGATGATCTGAGGTTTGACCTGGTTTATATTGTTTCCTTGTTTATTTTCTTGAATGTCGATGTTGTCATGTTGGTTTGGAGCACCTTATTGGCTTTCTATAAGTTTTGTGCGCCTATTTTGTTTATTTGAAGTGATAACAGTATTTTGCCTTTTATCATGCAGGTAGCTGTTGTAGGGCGACCCTTGGCTGTTTCATGAATGTTATTTGGAGAGTATATAGATGAAGAGGTGAAATTAGTAAGCAATCTACCTAACTGCATTAAAAAATTAGGTAAATGGAAGAGTTACCATTCTAAATTATGTGGTCTCAACTTTATTAAATGCAGCTTTTTTAAAAAGAAAAATTTAGTGTGCCATTCCTCCTTATACATGAAGTAACAGAAAAAGGAGGAACAAAGATGAAGGGCAGAGTAGGGTATCCAATTCAGATGACACAAGATGGAAAAGGTTTTGGCCTATGAAAACTCAAGGTAAAATTAAGGCTGTGGTTGGTTCAGTTTTCTGAGTCAATTTTAGAGAATACTTTTTCAGAAATTATTTTTAAGAATAAAAACGTTTATTGTTTTTACATATTATACATTTTGTTAGAAAAAATGATTTTTGTGAATTTGAAGACATCTTTTCAATGTTTTAAAAAAAAAAATGCATTCTTTTTTTGTAAAATTTCCAAACAACAAAATTTACTCCTTAAGTTTTGAAAATTGTTAATCATACAAAATTTCTTTCAACAAAACTAATTCTTTATATGGATATGCTTGCATAATATTCCTACATGTGAACATTAATCTGCACAAGAGAAAAATCACATTTGATAGAGTTTGTGGAATTTGTTGTTTGGAGGATGAATTCATACTCGTAGGGATTTCCTCGGTCCTGATTGGATCAGTTCTTTACAAAAATCAGGAATCAAACACATAGTAATGATTCCACGGAATAGAGAATCAGAACTGGACCGTTGTGGATCGGACCGTTGTGGACCAAAGTAAGTATTAAAAATAAGAGACGACAATTATTACAGCAACAGTGGAGTAGCATTCTGATTTCTTACAAGAAGAGTGAGTGTTAATGTGAGAGATGGTGATATGCATCCTCAAACTATTACATCTCTATGGCAGATGGTGTATATTTTTCCAAATAACATGTTTATAAGTGGAACCAAACGGGACTATAGTTGTCGGTTGATCCATTTGAAATGTAGGCAAACATTATCTTCACGTGATTGGTTCTTATACTGGAGTCGCTGCTTTAAATGAGCAAAATTGCAGTTCCTGTCACAAAATTCGCATTTTTTTGGTTAGTTTTGGAGTATTTTGGAATCCCTTATTGTCCAAAACCATTCATCTGATTTTTCTGGCAATTTTAGCTTTGGGGTTTTTGCTTTAGAGGGATTCACAGCAGCTTCTAGTTTATTCAATCTTGAAATTTGTGCCGGACTCTTTGTCACGACTTTTGCTTCTTTTTATGGGTAAATAAAAACTTTAAAAAGCTGAAAAAAATAATTTTTGAAAAGTTTCATTTTGATGATTTCATCTTCAATTTTTAAGCCTCCAACAAACACCTCAGTACCATATGAATGCACCTGTGCAGAGCGTCTTGCTTTGTAGCCATTTGGGGTTTAACTTGGCAGGGACTGTTCTCTCTCGGTATGCATATATGTACCAATTCAGCATTGGTAAGTCACAAATGAACTTATCTTACACTTGGGCCATTATGATAAGAGATGAGGCCCCACTCCACTCCCACTCTCTTTCTTGTCCTACCTTTTTTTTCCATCTAAGATCAATTTATATTGGATTATCCATTCTTAGGACGTCACTTTCCTTTGCAATTTTGGTACTTATCACAATAAAGTAATGGTATCCAACGTGTATAGGTCATAAATTATTGTGACTTTGAATCCTTTGTCCTGCCTGTCTACCTACTCTGTCTCGCGCCATGTACTAACTTGATTTGGATAAGACGGGTATGAGACAGATGGCAAACAATTACGGAAAATGGACCTGGTGCTATGGCCGAAATATTGTAGAACAATTATCTGAACAAAAAACGTTAGAAAATATAGTGCATTGAGAAGGATTTCTATAGTGCAAGAATTCCTCTCTTCCCTACAAATAGCTTAAGACAAGTCAAAGAAGCGGGTGCTCTTTTCCCCTCAGTAGGGTGGTGCTTTTCTCCATCGGTGGTTTTACCATCCAACAACTGAAAGAGTTTGCGGAGAAGGGTTGGGTTGCGTAATAGTAGATCCATATGTAAATAAATCGTTAAATTTGAAATCACATGTGACAATGTGTATAAAAATATGGATCGTAACACGTGAAAATGCACTGCTTATACAGTGTACCTACTAAAATATTAATGTGAATGCACACAAATCATTCTAGAATGAAAATGATAGGTTAAATTTAGATACACGGCCACAAGAATTTCTTTATTCAATATGTGACTAAGATTTTGTTTTTCCCTTTCCCTCCACTTTATATGAGGGTGTCCCCTAGTCCAGGACTAGCTTAACAAACAAAGCCCCAAGACAGATTGGATTTCAAACTAATGATTAAAAATAATGCTCCAAACTTTATTCCAATGTTTATCTCACCTTTTCTAAGGATTAAAAATAATGCTCCAAACTTTATTCCAATGTTTATCCCATTAACCAAACCTACTATTTTTCTCATTCCATTTTACTTGTCCACTATTTTCTATGAATGCCCCAAATTTTTGGGAGCTTCTAAAATCAAAACGACGGGTCTTAGTACCCAAAAATCAAATTATTTTTATTGCAGTTTAGTCCTAATAATGAAATTACATTTTAGGAAAAATCAAATTTTGATTTCTTTACACATCCGATCCTCCAATATGCCGATAGCCACTGCCGCCATCACCACCTCCACAGCTTCCCTACCACTCCTAGGTGCTCCTCCACCCTACCTCGCCACGCCGCGTCTTCCCGCACCCTTCTTGGCCACCGACAGCTTCCATGTTGCCTTCCCTCAATCAACCTGCCCCCTACCCTAACCTACGACTACACCATCTCGAACCCGTCATCTTCCCCTCACCCCCTACTCCTCCTTACCTACGCAAAACACTCATAGAGAGAGAGAGGAGAGAAGGGTTTCAGATCTGTTTCGCAAGAGGGAGGGCGATGGGCTGATGGCGATTAAGGGACTTGGGTATGATGCAGGTATAAATGTCTCTTCATAGTGGACGCGACAGGTGGGATAAGGCAGTAGAAGGGCTAAAATGTGCTAGTTGCAGGCGATGGCTTTGTGGAGATGGCGGGCTTTGCTTTTGGAGGTGGCCGCCAGTGGTGGGGCCGGGAAAAAAATTCAAGAGGGGCAAATTGAATTTTATTTTTAAGGGAGGACATTTATAATTTTTTAGGGGGGTCAAATTGCAAAAAATTTCTAAAACTATAGGCAAAAAAAAAATAAAAAAATCAAAGTTGAGGGGGGGTAGTTGCCCTCTCTTGTCACCATGTGGCTTCGCCACTAGTGGCCGCGACCACGACAATGGTGGCTAGGGTTTCTAAGGTTGGAGATAAGTATATTTAGAGAATATTGTAGGTGTACTCAGAATAAATTGAGAAACCTGAATGTGTGAATTAAGAATTTGGGGTGTACCTAGAACCCTTTGGTTTGCATTTAAAAGCTCCCCAAATGTTTATTTATTTTAAAAGTCAAACACCAAAATGGTTTAAACTTTAAATTTTGCCCTTTTCACTTTTTTAGACAATTAGTAGAAGACAGAGGAATGAGATGTTGACACTTCACAATGGTAAGACTCTAATTTAGGCATTACACTTGATAAGAGAGCATCTTGCGTGACCTTTCATTTTAAACTTTGAAAAGTTTTGAAAGGTTAATCTTTAGCTTCTTAAAAGGTTAAATTCTCCAGCATGAACAAAAAAATTTGAAGATAGAGAGAGAGTAAGACCATTTATTTTTCTCATCATTATGAATTATGAACTAATTCCACACGCATGGGCTCCTTATCTGTTACCAGGGACAATCATTTTAAGCATACCACAAAAGTGATCAATCATGAAAGCAAATTGGAGAAAACTCCAGTTTGGCTTAGTTTTTTTTTTATTTTTTAATTCTTTTAATTCAATTTGATTTAATTTTTATAATAAGTTTTTCAAAATAGTTCTTAAAAAATTTGCTTGATTGATGTTTTTTGAAATTTATTTTTTTAAGAAATTCCTCAAAAAAGAATACATTTTTAAAAAAATATTAAAAAATATCTTCAAATTTTCAAGTCTCTTTTTTGGTAAAAAATAATAATATAAAAACTATATTTTTTTGACTCTTCTTGTCAAGAAAAATCGAAAAAATAAAAAAAATTGATTAAATGATTTTAAAAAATTACTAAAAACTTAAAACCTCAAGGACCAAAGCAGGTAAAAAAGTCTAAAAAAAAAAAAAAAATACACATGGGCGAAACAGGGTTTCTCTCTTTTTGAGTTTAGTAGACAAAAATTGTGGCATAGAGTAAATTGATCTTGCCCAAGTGTTGCCAAGATATATAAGCATTTTTTTATGTTAGGTGTGGCTTGGTAATAGGAGGTCACAATCTCATGCACAAATACCAAATATAAATGTTTGAATGAGTATGAAAACTTGGGAAACTTGCTTCTTAAAGTAGTTGTTTACCCCCTTTTATGAAAAAAATATTTACTTTATTCTAGAAATGGTGGTTATATTAGTTTATTCAGGGTAAGAGATGTGGTTACTAACCACTTTTAAATTGTTGAGTTCGAATAAAATAATAATAAATATTTTAATAAAAAATAACAAAGTATTGGATTAAAAGCATAATTAGCAACTGCGCTTGCTGATGCTGGAAAGCATCGTTACTAAAAACACTTTCCAACGTGAGAACAAACCAATGTTTTAGCCCAATATTTCTAATTAATTTCATTTTAAACCTTAACCCTAAAACAGTTAAATTCTAACGTTAATCCTAAACCTACCTAGCCCAAACCTTAACCCTACAACCTACAACCCTAACCCTAGTTCCAAGCCGACACTTGACTCTAATTTCTATTGAATGATCTGTTTAGTATTGCTTGATACTTTCATAAATTACTAGGGTGGGAGGTGCTCGTGCAAGGCGCGATTAATTAAAAGTTCAAAATTAAATATTGTAAGACTCTGAATGTACAAAATTTAGAAGACCGTAGTGACAAGAAGTGAATACTTGAGAGGTCATGTAAAAATTTTACCCTATTTTTTTAGCTAGTGATTTTTACAATCGTTTTTTCTCCAATCGTATTCATTTTTTATTTTTATTATGGTAAATTTATACAAGTCCTTCTATATATTAAAAATATTTAAATAAAAATTAATATTTGAATAAATTCATTCAAATAAAAAAAAAATGCAACTGAAGAAAAGAGAAGCACAAAAATCACTAACGTAGATTCACTAAAGGTAATCAAACATGCTCCCAATGTGTAAATCAAATATTGGAATGTATTGTCAAAATTAACTATTTAGCTCAATTCTATTGTGGGTTCTTCATTATTGTTGTTTCTCTTATAATATAGAGCTACTTGTTGAACTTGAATACATGGCTTTAAATTCATGCTGTTGTATTTTCTCACATAGTTAATCATATAATTTAATGTAATTCTTAACACTTAGTAAATATTTTTGTAGATTGATCAAAAAAATTACCATGTACAACACATATTTTAGCGAGTATTTAACAATTTTGAAGACTTGACAAGTACATAACGCATACGAGAAAAGATATAACTCAACATATTCCCAGCTACCAGTTCAAGAAGAAATTTCTTAATTATTCTAAAAACAGGTGCAAATTCTGCAGGTGACATGCACACAAATCCAAAAATTCAAAGTCCTAGGGCATAAAACCTTATACGGTGCACATCCGAGGTCAATATCATTCGCTGTTCCTCTTTTGTGATAGCGTACAAGTACTATCACCTTAATGCTATAACACTATTATTTGACAAGAATTTCAAAGATCCAGCAAACAATGTTGATCATATTGCACTGACCAAGGATGCTTTAATACAGTAATTATCTGTCAGAGATTATGCAACATTAGTTTAAAAAAAAAGAAGAGAGCAATCTGCTGGAAAGAAACCAGGAAAAATAGCCGAATGCCAGATTCTGAAAAGCAAACGCCACTCCTGACCTCTTGTTAAATGAGTTCCCAGCTTGGTCAAAACTGCGACAAAATCTTGTGAATCAAAACAAAATAAATACAAAAAGATCTGTGCCAATGCAATTTGTTTGGCTACACTACATACTGATTTCCTGTCACTCTTAGTCAACAAATTATCAATCCTTCTGAGCTTCATAAGCACCGTATGTTCTACGTTGTTTAGGAAGTAAATTATGGACTAGCGTTTTCAAGCTAGTCTCATAAGGTGCCAAAGTGACACGATAGCTAACGGAAATGTCAAGGATCACAATCAGAATTAGTCACAAGCCCAATTTTTAATTTGCATTTAGAAACAAAAACGGCAATACCAGCTGTGTATTTCTTTATGTAACACTTCTGTACCACAATTAGGGAGACGACTAATAATTTTCTTCCCTAAAAGGACAAGGATGACGAATGCACTAAAACGAACATGAGCTTGCTTGCTCAAGGAAAGCAATCACATTCTCCTCAACTACTTAAAGTATTGATTTCATAATAGCATCATATTCCTTCTATATTGAATGTTCACAAGTTTTAAATATGCACAAATCACTTAAGTGAGCTTAAACAAATTCAATTATTATTAGAAAATTATTTCATTTGTTTTCACAAGTCATAAATGATGTATATGTGCTATTAGTCTTGATAGAAGTATTCAAATCATGCATAAAACTTGTTTTGACCCTCTCATAAGTTCATTGTTTAAGGAATGCTTGAAGAACAACTTCAAAAGGAATTTTCTATAAACTTGAGTCAATTTTGAATGGAATTAACTCAGATTTTAAATCTCCAAATCTAGAATCGTTTGAGTCTAGAGTTAAGTTCCAGAAGTTAGATTTCCAATGGCACTAATATCATGACCAAACTTCAAGTATTTAAGAAGTTATAACCAAATGAGTGATGCACTATCACATTACATTTCTGCAGAATCTGCAGTTAGGATAGGTCAACTTAAACTAGGATTATCTCAGTCTTAACAAGTCCAAATGCAAAATTTATTGATCCTAAATTGTATCCTAGGAAGTCTAGTTTTCAAATATGCAAACTTCGTGCAAACATTCCAAGTAACGAAGAAGTTGAGGGCATTGTACTGAAGCATGTTATGTCAGTCGAAAAAGTCTGATCGATTGAAGTTTGGAAAAACATTGACCAAAGTTTTGAGTAGCCTTTGTAATTAAAGGAGTATCGATCGAAGTTGAAGTTCAGTCGACCGAAGTGTCAACCAAAGTTTGGATTTTTCAATCCTAACACTCTAGATCTTGATCCAATGGTCCAAATTGAATTCCAACGGGAAAATTCTTCAATGATTCTATAAATACAACCCTTGGGGTTGTTGGAAGTATAAAAAAGAGATTATAAGTCTTCTAACTCATTGAATTCAATTTTCCAACTCTTGATTCTTACTTTGAGCTAGATATATAATATCAAAAAGAGAGAAAGAGTGCAAAATATCTAGATTGTAATATCCACTCTTAGAAGAGAGTTTTCTTGAAATAAATCATCCTCAACTTTGTAATGGGCTTGCTTGAGCTAGAGGGATTTGTGAGTGTTGATTTGAACACTCATTCTTTGGAGAGTTTGTGGCAGTAATCTCTTGAGGAATCTAGTTCCTCGTAATAGCTATGGATAGAGTAGTAGCAAGCACCCAAACAAGATTGCTAGGCATTGTACCAGTTTGCAAAGCACCTGTCTTATAGTGGAACACTCAAGGGTGCCTTGAGAATTGACCGAACCACTATAAATCGTTGTTTGCGTTCTCTATCCCTTAACTCCTTTAAGCTTTTGCACTACATTATATACGTGCTCATATTATCTGATGTTGTCATATTTATTATTACAAGTATTCAATTAAGGAGTAATTAATTTGGGGATTTAG
>BRYE01000020.1:10578642-10586142 GCA_030159115.1 Actinidia arguta var. hypoleuca
TTTTGCTACGTTGCAGTTCCATTTCAAATTCATCTTATTTGTCTCAAATGCTATCATTAGCAGGATGTAGAGTCCTTTTCACTTAACTAGATTCTCAAATGCATCTATATAAAAATATGTGCTTGAAGAACGATGCATTCCTAGACTTCATGTATGAATATCTTGTATTGCAAATTTATACAAAAAAAACACTATATGCACTACTATTTTGTGCATAACCAATGAACACACAATTAACAATTTTTGAACCTATCTTCTCCTTTTTAGGAATAGGTATCATCACTTTGGCAATACACACCTACATTCGCAAGTAGTAATAGATAGGTATCCTACCCTTAAATAACTCATATGAGTTTTATCTAATTTCTTACGAGGAACTATATTCAGGATATAGTTAGCTGTGAGAATCGTTTCACCCCAAATGTTCTGAGGTAGCCTAGAACTTACCAACATAGCATTCGTCATATCCTTTAGGGTACGATTCTTTCGTTCAACAATTTCATTCTGTTGAGAAGAATAAGGTGTAGTGATTTGGTAGATAATTTTGTATTTTCCACAATATTCACCAAATAGTGATTCATATTCACCACCTCAATTACTTTGCACAATCTTAATCTTCTTGCTAAGTTGATTAGACCTAAGCATCCAGGAAACAAACGAAACTTACCATGCACGTTACCCTCTAACCCTGACGTGCCTTGGGAATCTATGCCTGTTAGTGTACATTGATCGAGCTTCTGTGTTAAGATGCCGCCCGAATTTGCTATAAAGTGACAGTATGGTGGCGGCGTTAGCCCAAGCTCAATCGGAAGTAAGATAGGATATTTTATCCTCCCATAATTGGCCCTTGGCTCACATGAGCTTGATCAACGATTGTAGAGGTTATGGGAGCTGGTTGTCAATGATCCTCATTAGGGGGAAGCTCGGACGTAGGAGCTCATCAATCCCTATAAGTTGTCCCCTCAATGTCCTTAGTTACCCTTTCATTGTCCTCTTATGCCATGTGTCGCATTTGCTTAGAGCTTGACTAAGGCACAAATGTCGAAGAGGCGCACCTACCCTTAGGTGCTGTTTGGGAGGGAACTGTAGAGATTCAATACCACGTGTCAACGTGGGGTTTGTTTCCAAATGAATTAGGGAAAAATATCTGAAACACCCTTAGGTCCTATTTGGGTACGAACTTAGTCAATTTAAGTTTGCCTATAAATAATGAGCCTTAATCTATTTACAATTGACCTTGCCATCTGAGAATATTCTAGAGAAAGAAAGTGTGAGCATTTCTAAGTCTCTACAAGCCATTGTCGTCGCGCCATTTCATGTTTGCCATTTTTGACCACACCTAGGTTTCTAACAAACTTGTTTTCATCCTTCGACCGCATCTAGACCATTACTATAAGTCTTTTTTAGGGTTTAGTTTTGATATACCTGTATTTTTGATATACTTGCATTTGGATCCAATCTGGATCCATTTTAGACCTACATTTAGTGTCTCTAGTTTTTGTTTTTCATAGTCTTGTGTCCATGAAGGTTGGAACTACCCGCTGGAGTCTTTTGTGGCCATATTTCTACCATTGATAGGAAGTCACTAAGATTTTCGGGTCCCAAGGGCTTCATGTTACCCCTGGATCCATTTCTGCTTTTGAAACGGGTTAGACATGTGCTTATTTTACTGAATCTGCAGTTTAGGGAACTCGACAGCGCACTAAGGTTAAGGTTTTGTTCCCTAGGGTTGGGGTTTTGCCCCCAAGTTGTTCTTCCTCTGAGAGAGCTTAAAGGTGGAAGGAAGGTTTGAGAACTGAACCTCGGTATAATTTAGATAGGCCATACTTGGAACTCACACAAAGTTTGGCTAGCTCTTTGGTCTTGAATGTTTACTATTGCCCCTAATTAAGATAGAGTTCGGTCTAACTGGGGTGTTTATCTATTTCAGAACATTGAGCTTAATTGAGCCCAATTGTTAGTCCACAATGATGCCATATTGGCATTTAAAAGGGACCAAGAGATCCAACATGATTTCCAAATAGACAAACCTAGTCCCAACAAGGTAATTGTCATTTTGCAAGGATTCAGGGATTGCATCACAATTTGCACATGGCTGATTCACTAGGCCGGGTTGCGATTCTCAATTAGTCCGCTACTAAAGGAAGTCATGGTGCGGTGCCGCTTGACCTTATATAGGTGTCAATTAATTTTGTGAGCACAATCATTGCGGTTGACACCTTGATGAGAAGGAAGGGGCTGCAATTCTCCACATATGACCTAATCCATATCTACACCGTGGTGAGTCCGAAACATGAGCCCAATACCAACTTATCAATAGGTGACCACTACCTCTGACTCAGGAACAACTACTATCCCTAGATAAGACTAGTGATCAAGTGCCTAAATAAAGGACATGTATCTAGATGAATTCATTTGGGTCTCAGGGAACTGGGAGTTCTGAGTTGGGACAATAGAATGTGTGCCTTTGTAAGGTTTTAATTTTTTTTAATAGTTATGGATAATTATGACATCACAATGCCACGTGCATATGTGTATATATATATATGTGTATATTTGTGGGCTTTAGTGAAATTGGGCCGATTAAATTTAATTGGGCTTAAGTGTATTAAAGTTGGGCTTCGATGTGTTTTATTGGGTTGAGTGAGAGAATGGGCCAAACTAACTTGGCCCATGGTTGGAGTTAATTGTAGTGGCCAAAAAAGGCCTTAGAGCCATTGGGGCATTTATTGTCTTTTGACCTAACAAAATTAATGGTTAGAATTTACTCTCTTTTCTTTCTCTCTCTCTAGGGCTTTGATCTTCAATTTTTGAGCTAGAGCTTGAGTGAGTGAGTGAGAGTGTGGCTTGAGTGGTTATTCTTGGAAGAAGATCATCTTATCAACGAGAGTTTCAATTTAAGCCAAGAAGGTTGGGAATTGGAGTAAGTTAAAGAGCAAGGGTTTTATCTCATCTTCTTCAAGTTTTGGAGCTTTCTTACTTGGATTTGAGGTAAAACGGTTTTTTCTTGTGGGGTTTAGTTTTGGGTTGTCGTTAATGGCTTATACAAAGCCTATTGAGGCATTATTTTGGGTGTTGGAACCTAAATAGAAGATTTAATTTGTTTGAAAAGTTTGAAGTTCTGAGATTTGGAAATCGTTTATTTTTTGCGATGTCTACCAGTAATACTTTTTTTACTACCGGTAGTTATTTTTCATTTTTTGCCTCTGGATGGTCCTCTACTGGTACTGATTTTTTAACTACCGATAGTGATTTTTGTATTTCCTCTTTGGATTGCCATGTCTATTGGTAGTGCCCAGACTTCTACCAGTAGTGCCCTGCAGAAATAGTTTGTGAAAACTTTTTAAAGTAAATACAATCGGTTATAGTTATGATTATAAGTATGGGTTATAGTAAATGCATTTCAATTGTTTCAATAATAGTTTACTATGGACGGTTTGAATACTTACATGGTATGTTATTTGCATTGAAACGTTTAGTAAAATGCAAAGTTTATATATGTGTGGAATTTTAGAAATGGTTTGGGAATGACACGCCAGGATATACCAAATTAGGTACATTGTGTACTCTGAATAAGATGGCTTAGATTAAGCCGAAGTTAAAGTACTAAATAGTTTGTGAAAACTTTTTAAAGTAAATACAATCGGTTATAGTTATGATTATGAGTATGGGTTATAGTAAATGCATTTCAATTGTTTCAATAATAGTTTACTATGGACGGTTTGAATACTTACATGGTATGTTATTTGCATTGAAACATTTAGTAAAATGCAAAGTTTATATATGTGTGGAATTTTAGAAATGGTTTGGGAATGACACGCCAGGATATACCGAATTAGGTACGTTGTGTACTCTGAATAAGATGGCTTAGATTAAGCCGAAGTTAAAGTACTAGATGGCAATTATGTAACGGTAGGGAGCATCACCCCTTTGGTGAAAGTCAAAAAAGTGGCAAAACTTAAAAGTCCTAGATGGCAAAGGTACACACGGAACGCATGTCAATGCCTACGGTGAAAGTTCGGGAAGTTGACAAATGGTAGAGTTGGGTATATGGTCTTAGGTGTGTTATTCTAAATTGATAAGAGTTTTGATTTTTTGAGAAAAGCTAAATTTGAGAAATAATAAAATGCGAAATCATAAGTGCTTTTTGTGAAAAGCCGAGAATGTGACAAACATGGATGATTTGTGAAATCATGGATTGAAATCAAAATCTATATTTTGAAATGATTGAAAGCATATTTTATTGCATCATGTTTTCATTGTATAGTTATGTATCATAGTTTTGGCTTGAGACATCAAGTCTATTATTAAATCATTTTCAAGGCAACTCACCTTTATTAAAATAAATTTCAGGTACCGAGGGTTATCCTGAATCGTGAGGCATGTAGATGCCGGTCGTGTAGTTTATTTTAATAAACCTGTTAACATGCATTTTGAGAAATTATAATATTCTTTTGGCCCGGTGTGGGCATTGTCAATGGATTATCATCCATACTTTGTTTTTGATAGCTCATGGAGAGCATGGTCCCACGGGAAAGATAGATGTATTGTACTCTGATGTAATGACAAGTATATTTGTTATATTATTTAGTTTGACTTTTCTACATTTGAGTTATTTGGTTACGTGGCCATGTCTTGGTTTGACCGGGGCGTGACAATCTCCAAATTCAATGGTAGAATAAGTGATGGTGAGTCTTTTGCATCTTGATCATACACAAATCATCTTACTGCGTCTGTATTAATTTTGAATATGTTCTTATAGTCAGACTATCATATCTTCGTTGATCTGTTTTACAACCTTTAACACCAAGTACCGAGCTCATACTAAAGAGTGCAAACTCGCGATCTGTCACATGAACAACAGTTCCGAGCCTTGTGATGCTGCGACCTTACTCCAATACGAGCTTGTTTATCACCACACTATCCCCCACTGAGTAACTTTGACAACCAAACTCTCAGTGAATGCATGAACGCTGGAGCTGTAGAGTTTGCTCGAGAGCTTGAGTATGAGGATAAAGACGTAGGATATAGCAGTTTAAGCTCACTTCAATTATCAGGAAGTGCGCTCACAATTGCTCTAGCCGAGGAGGAGGTGAAGGAGGAACATGAAAAAGAAGAAGTGAAAGAAGAACAAGTTGGAGGTGAAGAAGTTCTCCTGGGAGGTAACCTAGTCGAAGTTGAGCCTATGCTAGTTTTAAGCTCAAATGACAAGGCCCTCAAGGTACTTGTTGTCCCCATAATCTCTAAAGTGTTTAGAGAGGAGGTTCAACACTCTTTGGTTGGAAAATGAAAAGAGGTCAACTCGAGCTCAAAAGTAAAAATTCCTCTGAAGCTTCTGAAGGTCCGGGAAAAGTCAAGACAAGAAAAGCGATGGGCTCCCACTCCTGCTGCTGTTGCTGTCGAGGTGGAGAGCTTGCACCTTGCCCCATGACTACAGAAATACACCAATAAGGGGAGGGCATTGAAGTGGGCCATTCCCGCAAGAGGCACTACGGGACTAGCGCCAGCTCAACTACTGATTCTCTTTCCACTCTAGTTGCTGTCCTCAAGCTCTAGACCCCAAAGCTTTTTGTTAGGGGAGCTCAGATGCCATGTTATGCACACGGACACGTCTCAAAATTTTGAAACTTTCTTGGCCCTAGCTCAGGTTGTGAAGCTACTTCAAGATGTTGTAGAGCTCCAAACAAAGGATGGGCTAACAACATGCAACCTGACCATTATAAAGAATGTCCAAGTAAGTATTTGATCTCGATAAATTTGTTATTTCCATAACTTAAAACTCTTATAAAAAATTCTAGTCTGGATGTTTTTGCTTTTTGTAGGCCCTTTTGAGTCGGTGGCCAACTTTCAGTGTGGGAAAAAGCACTCGAATGAATTGAAGAGGACTCATAAATAAGCCACCACCTTGGAGGGCGAGGTGAGGAAAAAGGATAAAGAGCTCACCACTACCACCAGAGAGCTTGTTGTCACCAATGTCGAGCTATCCAAGAAGTAGGGAGAGGTACAGAGCCTCGACGGGTAGCCCAAGGCCTTATTTACCATCGAATTTATAATTGTGGTTGGAACAAGGTCGGGGACTTTTATGTCCGAGATGCAGTCGAAGACTAAGGTAATGCCTTCCATGTGGCCTTGCTTGCATGTATTAAAGAGCTCAACACTCATTCTGATCATCCAGCATGGGCAGTAGTAAAGCCCCCGATGGGCTATTCGGACTTGCGCCCTGAGCCTTACTCTCCTATCCTCCTCCCAGGCTTTGACGAAGATGAGTAATTTAGGATACCTGTAGAGGGGGATGAAGACATTATTGAGGGTGTCAAACCAGAGAAGGAGGTAGAGGCAAAGGAGGCAGCGCCCCGAGTTGAGGGTAATTTGGAGGACAACCACCCTGAGCTATGAATTTTCTTGCACCATTGTAAGGAGATGAGTCCTTTTTTAAAATATGTAAATATGTCTTGAAAAACTCTTTAAATTTCTACATAATGATTTCTCCTTTTCCCATCTCAAATCATTTCTTTATTTAGAATATTTTTGCTTTCCTTCTACCTATGAATATTTAGGACATCTTGAGCTTGGTGCTCAGATAGCTTGTGAATGCCTTAGCATAAATCTGCTTTACTTCTGAATTGTATGTGAATGTTTAGGACCCCTTGAGCTAGATGCTCTGAAGCTCGGTGAACTAGACTTGCACATCATTTCTTAGCAAAAAATTGCTTTTTGCATGTTATAATGTAGTGTCTAGTTGATCTCAAAAGTAGCTCAGCACACAATTCTTACACATGTCTTAATGTAAATTTGTTATTTTCACGCCATAGAAAAATACTTGCTTATCTTCATACCTTATTGTAAATGTTTAGGATACCTCAAGTTCGGTGCTTAGGTAGTATAGCGAATAGTCTCGCACATGGATTAAGACATCTCAAACTCATGCTTGAGCAATTCAGCAAATCGTCTTGCGCTTGGATTACAACATCATGAGCTCGGTGCTCAGGCAAATGAGGATCGCATCTCGGTTAAACTTTTTTTGAAAATTTTAAACTTAGAAAAATTTTAGAAAGTAAAGTTTTACATAAAAAGTAGAAAACCCTTCAAAGCCGAGGTAAACGCATTTTCAAAACTTGAAAAAATGATTAAAAAAACTTTGAAATAATCAAAATCTATTTGCCCTATCCAAAGTGATTTTGCAAGTAAGCTCGGAAGATGGAAGAGTTTTCAATGATGGAAGAGTTTTCAATGATAGTATAAAACATCTATAATCTTTCTGTAAATAAAAATGTTAAAAGCAGAGAAATTATATTTTCAATGATAGAATTTCCTCACATTGTTGGAATTTCAAGGTCTTTGGACTTACTTGCCCTCTAGGTCCTCAAGATGGTAAACTCATTTGCCAACAAGCTTAGTTATTTTGTATGTACCTTCCCAATTGGGACCGAGCTTCTTGTCCGCCGAGTCCATGATATTTCCAACAACTTTTCTCAAAACAAGGTCTCCAATTGAAAATTC
>BRYE01000020.1:10663642-10673642 GCA_030159115.1 Actinidia arguta var. hypoleuca
ATAATAAGTATTGGAGAAGAACCCATATAATACTTAGACATACTGTCTCATATGATTATTGCCACTGAACCAACTGGCAAATACATGCCAGAGGCTGAGATTGCTGATAAAATCATGGACTGGATGGTTATAGCACAGTTGCTACCACAATAAAGTATGTGGGAGAGAACCCACGCATCTATAATAAGGTCCTATCAGGTTGGTAGTTTAATAATTTCTCTTCTTTTATTTTCCTCTAATAATGCTGTACAAACGAGTTTGCCGTGCGTGTTGCCAGTTTTGCGCTCACAGAGGGTCCAAAAATGTAAGCAAAGCCGTCATTTTTCAGATCTCATTGAGTAGATCATTCACAAAAATAATTTAATTGATCGGACACCGGTGACTACGCGATTAAAACACACATTTCTCTTGATAAGATGTACGAAAAGTAAGATTTTAAAAATAAATTATAAAACAAAATATTAGTCCAGTCAATCTGATTTTTATCATAACAATTTTATTTGGTAAGCTTTAAAAAAGAGCGGTTTACATCATATTATTGGATCCGTGGGAGCAACAATCGTACGGGCAGCACCACCACAGCACGCACCCTATAGACCCTATACACACTAATAAGTTATTCATAACAGCAGTATTACTCTAATTAACTATAAAAAAAATATATTACTCTAGTAGGTGGTCTGATATCAGGTACTTAAATATAAATGGATAATAAATATTTATAAATTTTATAATTCAAATAGAATTTTCCTTTTTGTCTGTCATTTTCTTTATGTTTTATCTAAATACTTACGTAACCAAACAAAATTGTTTTTTTAAAACTCAGAACAACCGGAGATATCGAAGACTAAGAAGCCTGGGGTTGTTAGACTAGAATGATTTGTCGAAAATGAAATATTCATGGACTGTGATGTGCGAAGTGATGAGGGTTGTTCCTCCTCTTCAAGGCACTTTCAGAGAAGTCCTGTGTGACTTCCCCTATTCTGGTTCACATAGATTTGAAGGGGTTTGACTACCCTAACATGGCAACAAACAGAAAAAGAAAAAGAAAAAGAAAAAAAAAAAAAAGAAGCTGCTGTTAATAAGCAATAAGCAACAATAAATATTCTCTAAGCAGAGACTTTTTATTTTCAAAAAAATAAAATTAATATTTGAAGTTTGTTATCTTGAAACCTGCTAAGCAGTAGTTTTGCAGCCTTGCCCACTATATCTGGCATCCATAGTTCTAAAATTTTCTTTTATTATGGTCTGCGAAGTTTAAATTAATTTTGATGATCTATTGATTAGTGTCTAGATGCTTATATTATAAGAGTAATATTTTTTTTTAACTAAAGTTTGTACAAAAATTTAAATGTTTTTCTATCCTAAATAAATTATTGGAGCCGCAATTAATTCTAATCAAATGTAATTGTGTAACGATGTGATTGCATGCAGATATATTGGATTGTTAGTACAACAAACAAAGAATCCTCAATACTTCAGGGAACCGGAAACTTTCGACACTTCGAGGTGCGTAGAAAGGGAAGCACGGATTCCACACACTTGCGTGCCATTTGGAGGTGGGCCTAGATTGTGCCCTGGAAACGAGTATGCTCGATTAGCAGTACTAACTTTCATCCACAACGTGGTCAAGAGGTTTAAGTGGGAGGTTGTTAATCCGAAGGAGAAGATTTTAGGCGCTATGATGCCAACTCCAGAAAAAGGCCTTCCAATTCGCTTGTATCACCATTAGGTCTACATACGTGATAATTTTAATTCTTTTTCAACTTGGACTTCTTTCATCCATTGGATTGTACTAATATGTATTAGTCTTCATGGTTTATGGGCACCAGGCAAGGGTGAAGTATGTTACCATAAGACCATGACATCCGCTCCTATGGCCAGGGGTTGTGGCTTGTTCATTAGGTTGAGGGTTTGAACCTCGATTCACCAAAAATAAGTTTTTTATTATAATGAATTTTACTTTTTCTTCCGTGGTAGTTTTTTGTTTTAATGATGCATATTAGAACCCAATCTATTTTGGTCTTCAAACTTCTTTTAACAAGACTTTCTTCTGTTCTTACGCCACATTTGATTTACGTATGGATTAGTTTTAGATCGAGCGGATTGAAAACACTAGGATCAGGGACAGGGATGGAGTTAACATGTGGAGTACTTCATGGGAGAATGGGTGCAATTATATATATCATAGGATTAACTATACTACGCTTGATTAAAGTGGGATAAAGAAGGAACAATGGGAGGACGATTATTTTTCACGATTGCGTGAGGATGATGGATAGCCAGAATAGGAGCCTAGCTAATACCACGTCCCATATAGTATTAGCTAAATGTCATGTGGGGCACTACATTGGGTTCTAGTCTAAGGCTTTTCATAATATCGGGTGAAACAAATATCAGAGGCAACATGTGGGGTCCACGTACGCACTTCCCTAATCCTAGTCCCCTCTCTAATCTCGAAACCAAATGAACCTATATCCTTCTCTTGTGAAGTATAAAGGCCACAAAATCATAACAATCTCTAGCTCTTTTCTCTCTTGCATCATGCCATATAGGGTAAGAAATAATCTGAGTATTGTCAATGAGTTTAACTTCTCTCTCCAATCTAGATATTGATTTAGTCTTTGTAAAGCAAAGTTATAGATTTTTCTGTCACTTGCATATATGACCAATGTTATACCTAGCAAAAAATTAAACCAAGAGTTAAATGTGGTATTAGATGGGTCCATAGAAGGGGTGGAAAATGGGCGGGGTTAGTCGAGTTAGGTTATTAATATGGCCCAATTTGTATCCGTCCATTTAACAAACGGTTTTAGATGGGTTGGGTTAAATTGAGTTCGAGTTGGGTCAATCAACCCAACGAACCCATCGCGGACGTGATTCATTGATTGCCTGTGTTTTCAAAGGACCTTCTTCGGTAGTCAGATAAAACAGTCCCATGTCTTTCTCTAGCTTTCTAGCTATTCTTTTCATTTTCCTTTATTTTTTTTACTTTTAGCTTGTCAGTTTTAGAAAACTGTTTTATTTCGTGGAAACTCATTTCTCGTCTTTTGCAGGGTTACATTTTATCAGTACGCATACAGTTTGCGTATCATGTGTGCATTGCATTTTAGTAACATGTATTCTGGTGAAGGCAGTGCTTATGGCACTCTCGAATTATGCTATGTCATGCTTTCGTTTCCCTAAATCTCTTACTAGGCAGTTACTTGCAGCAAATGCCAAAATTTGGTGGGGTTCAAAGGAAGTGGAGACAAAATTTCACTGGCTCCAATGGGACACACTAAGTAGATGTAAAGAAAGTGGTGGCCTAGGATATCGAGACATTGAGGCCTAAAGCTTTGCTTGCAAAGCAGGGGTGGAAATGAATCAAAGGGGAACCGTCTCTCTTCCATACGGTATTTAAAGGAATGTACTTTTCCAATCCTTCTCTATGGCATGCGATAGCCTGCAATCAAGCGTTGTTGGCCCGGAGAAGCATTATTTGGGGCAGAGAACTTCTAAGCCGATCTATTAGGATTTTATTAATTTTGCAAATCCAAATCGAACAAAATTGTTGTATTCTACTCTTCTCTCTCCACAAGGATAACTCCATTTCAATTACAACACCTAAACCCTAAAACCAAAGAGTGTAGAACAATTTGATTTTTTTTTTGTGATTCTCAATCTTCAAAACTCAAATGGTGAAGATTGTGGTATGCTATCATACTAGTCGAATCAATATTGTTCGTGGGAGTTGATAAATGTATTTCAATTAATCAACGAGGTCAATACCTCGATCTGTTGCCTACAATACTACTTCTTTACGATAAACTTATTATTGTGGACAAATCTTTTAGAGTGTAATTGATACCTTAATCCGTGGTTTACAATACTATTTTCTTTAGGATAAATTTATTGTGGTCAAATCTTAGAGTATAATTTTGTTCACTCACCTAAAAAAGTTGTTGAACAATCCCTACTCTCTAATTGGTTGGTTTCTTTTATTAGTCTCATATTAACTTACCTAGAGTTTGTCTTTTTAAAATAAATAAATAAATGGGTGCCCCCTCCTCCACTATTTGATAAACTCAAAGAGTAATTACACTTAAGTTTGATTCAAAACAACAGAATAAACTGATTAAGGTTTGCTACTCATTAGGGTTCTTAATCAGAGTTGGATGAAGTGGCAATTTTTTACTTAGCAATAGTCAAACAAAAAATGCACCAACGGATTTGGCAAATATACCATACCAATCGATTCAAATTTTATTGTGATTCTAGTTCTAATTTATTTATTGAGGCTCTTTTTAAATTAAAGATTAAGTGGAGGAAAAAAAAACTTAATGAGTCACTATTTAAAAAAATTTATTGGACCAAATAGTTCACATTTAATTTCTTTTCTAACTTTTTTTCTAAATTTTTGATCCAAATACAATTAACGAGTTTTCTATAATATTTTATTTATCTTTTAAAAGCACATTTATTATATGCTTTACATTAGTGATACAATTGGCAAAACAAAGAAGTGTAAAATTATTTTAACTTTTTAACTTTTTATTTTTTCTCATAATCTATAAAAGAAATAACTTTTTTAATTTTTATTTTTTCTCATAAACTATAAAAGTCCACTTTGCACCCTTGCACATTGACTAAAAAGATATTTTTCACCTTGCACCTCAAAAGTAGACAGTTAACATCCTACACTTTTAGTCAATGTTCACTCTCCCCCTTCTGTCAGCCTTTCCTCCAAAAACCAAATAGAAGGAGGCTCGGCCCCCAATTTTGTGGGATAGGAACAAAAACTACTCTCATCAAAATTATTATTTTTTCGCCCAGTAATCGTGTGTATATATATATGTACATATATATTGTGTATATATGTTATAGCCTAAAAAAATAGAACACTGAGAATTTACTGTTGAATGAAATGCGTATTGTTGAATGAAACGAATGAAATGAGTGTTATTCAAAACCTATTATGCAAATGATAAAAGCAAATAGTAGCAGTAGGATATTTTAAGTTTAGAACCCAAAAGTAGTAGTATAATTAATATGAGCATACAATTCAAAACAAAAAAGTACTAGTAGGCTACTGAATAGAAATATAACAATCTTTATTCTATTTTTTTTATTTTAAACCCTAATTAATTTCTTAAGGGCCTCGCGCTTGTTTGAGTGACTGAGTGAAAATGAAATAGTAAAATTATCTATAATGCACCCAAAAATGGGGGTTAAGCCTCCTTCCAGTTATTTTTTAGATGGAAAACTGACGGAAGGAGTAGGGTGGACTTTGGTTAAAAGTATAGGGTGTTGACTATCCACTTTTAAGGTGTAGGGTGCAAAGTGGACTTTATCTATAAGTATTCTAGTAAGAGGGAAAATATAAATCCCCTATCTTTATTATTACTGAGTTGGTAGTGTGATTGCCAACTTTTACTGGGTTGGTAGTGTGATTGCTAAGTAGCACTTACATGCCTTAAAAAGAGAAGTTGAGTTTATCATGATAGTGGCGGTCCCACTCATTTTTCAATTTGCTTCCTCTTTAAAAGATAAACTATAATTAAGTTAATATGAAATCATAAAAAAATTAACTAATAAGAGAGTGGGTATTGTTTACCAACTTTTTAAGTGAGCGAATAAAATTGCATGCCCAAATCTTAGGCCTGGTTTCTGTTGTTTTCTGTTTTCATCAAGATAATCTGCCTAGTTCAATTTTTTTATGATAAATTTTCCATATAAAACCAGCGTTGACATAAATGTGGCATTCGGATTTGGAGGAACAACCGAAGAGAGGGACACACTGGTTGAATGAAAAACTTCTTGATCGATGGTCAATATTTGTTTTTCTAGTGACATGTTTAGGTCCAAGAAAAAAAATCAGTATTCCCATTGGAGATTGTAGACTGTAAGGGAATAAAATACACAGTTACAAGTTCTGATTTTACTCGGGGGTCTTTGTGCTAGAACTCGGTCGAGACATTACCAAGCATTAACACTATCCAAGCTCAAGACAACATCAATGCCGAGTTGTCGCTCTATAGCAAGCATGGTAGGGTAACCGCGCCGAAGCTTGATCAAGGGGTAATGGTCGGCGGCAATCCCGAGACAAATCAGGGGACAAAAGATAACTTGTAAGGCAAAGTTTCCTCTGAGACAGCCCCCATGCCTGGATTGAGATGTCGACAACATGATAGCAAGCTATCAACCATGCCCAAGGAGCATGGCAGGGGCAACCAACCACTTGCTAACATAGCAGTTGGCGCGTCTAGACACGCGCCGAGCTGCAATTTGTCCAGTGAAACGACAGTTGGCACATCCAAACACGCGCCAAACTGAGGATAAGGTGAATCCTTATTCTCTTAAAGGTATGCAAATTCAGCTCCAAGAAACTCACACACTCTCTCTCTCTCTCTCTCTCTCTTCATATACATTATTTTTTCAGTCATCTAACTTGACCGTTGGATAGCCATTTTCCAGAAATGGCTCCGGAGGCATCTTATCCACTGCAATCGACAACCGTTCGTAACCACCTTCAACCACCATTAGACCACCACAAGTGTCTATTCTCGATTTTCTTTCTTCTATCTCTCAAACACCACCCCCCACAGTTGGCGACGTCTGTGGGAAATTGATTATAAACATCTGCAAGGTCAATCTTGATGGAATCACATATAGATAACCGTTTCAACAGTCGTGAAACCCAAAGGGAGGCCCGTTATGCACCCAAGACTCCTGGTGACAGAGGGGCAAAATTACTGACCGATGCCCAGAGGACGGCTAAGGCCACCTCTAGGCAGAGGCCAGGTCGATTGCTTCCTGAAGGCAGAGACAATCGGGATATCATCATTAAACGCCTACAAGCTCAGATGGCTGAAATGGCACAGATTCTAGTTGATAACAAGCTAATGAATCCTACTCAAATAGCATCATGGGGATCTTTCAAGGGGCGCTAAGGGCTTAAAAGACCCACCTAGGGAAGTTCAGAAGAAAAATGACGCGAGTCACATGTCGATTTGGAGAGTCGGAGTGAAAGCAAGTTTGTGGCATCAAGTAAGTAGAAGATGTCATCACACTAAGTCCATTATAGCATAGATCTCTGCAAAACACTCAATGCCAAGCAAAACTGAGAAGGTGATATGCGGGCTAAGCTCAACAACCGAGCGTCCATCATTCCCAAAGGATCAGTATCCCACATAGCCAAGTCCGAACCAAAAGCATCGATCCTGAGGTACCAAACTCCATTCTCCCCAAACATAAAAGGAAGTCCCCCTTGAAAAATTCATGCTGCTGAATTTCATGTTGTATGATGGAAAATCTGACACAAGATCGCACGTCAGTCATGTCAGACAAATGATAGCCCTCTAAAATCATTTGGATACACTTATGTGTCGCATATTCCCATCAAGTTTTAGGGATCTTGGGTTGAAATGGTTCGACAAGCTACCCACAGGATCAATTAGAGGTTTCGTCATTTGTGGTTCGGTTTGTAATAAACATTAAAGCACCAAAGGGTATTGGCTCTCTTTTGACACTCCAAAAGGACAAGAACGAATCGCTCTGCCATTATAACAAGCACTATTGGGACACGTATAAAGAGATTGAGGAGTACTCTGAAGAGCTAGCAATAGTCAGTTACAAGCTCGAACTAACTTCGGGAGAAAGACTTTGGGAAGACCTGACGCTCAACCGTTCAGCTGATCTCCGAGACTTCATGTCTCGGATCAAAATATTCAGTCGACTAAAGGATCATGTCCAACAAGCAGAGCAAGCTACAGTGACAACTCCTTGGGATAAGGGGCCATTCAAAATGCCAAAGAAAAGCTCAATTTATTACGAAAGTCAAGTGAGGTAAGGAATTAATGTGATTTTGAAGAAATCAATCTACAAGCTCCTCATCCAGATTTGAGATAAGTCATACTTCAAGAAGCCCAACACTATGGGAGGGGACCCTTAAAGGCACAATCAACGGTAAAAGTGTTCCTTTCACAAAGAGAAGGGATACAGAATAGAGAATTGCCAAGCTTTGAAGGTTTTCCTTGATCAGCTCATTCAGGATGGATATCTGAAAGAGTTTGTCGATCAAGATAAAACTCAAGCAGAGAAAGCCGAGGTCAAACCTAACCCTAAGTTTGATTGGAACAATAGTGAAACAAACGACACCATAAAGGAAAACCATCCATTGGGAATCATTCACATGATAGAGGGCCCAAATCACCCTAACCTCAATAATAGAATTCAGGGGAAGATCCGCATTGTCAGAGTCTTTTTGGTCTAACCTATGGCTAAGCAGTCGAGACAAACTATGTCCAAATCAGGAAGCATCACATTCTCCAAAGCAAACCTAGAATAAGTCCAACATCCCCACACTGATCTCTTGGTCATCCAACTCTGAATCAATAGTTATGACTTGAAAAGGATCCTAGTAGATAGAGAAAGCTTGGTGGAGGTAATTCATTATGACTTATTCAAATAACTTAAACTATCATAAACCGACTTGAAGCCACCCGATCCCCTTTGGTCAGGTTTAACACTTAGTTTCACTGGCCCTTGGGAATTATAACCCTCAAAATCCGAGCTAATTTCCAAGATTTGGTGACAGAGTTCATTGTAGTCGATATACCTTCCCCCTATAATGCGATCGTTGGCCGAGACTATTTACACAGGATGAAGGGAGTCGCTTCTACATTACACCAAGCCATTAAATTCACCACCCCCAAGGTGAAGAAACCCTTTATGGAGATCAAGTGACATCCAAACAATGGTATCTTTCCATGGTTTCTAGCCATGAAAAAAGTACAACTAGTTGAGGAAGAGCTTGAGATTTTGGAAGATATTGGAAGGATCCCTGAAACCAAAGGCATGAAAGACCTGATACACTATGAACTCGATAACCAAGCTCGGATCATTTCTTGCTCACTGGTGCACCCCTGAAAGAGTGAGAGAGAACTAAGCTTATATAATTTTTAAAAGCTAATATCAAGGTCTTCACATGGACACCATACGAGATGTCCGGGATCGACCCTATGATTGGACTACTTAATTGTAGTCCAAGTGCTACTAAATTATTCAAAGTTGACCCTAAATGAGTTTAATTATGTCTTTTTATTGTAATTTGTACTTAAAGTCGTGTCTGAATTAATTACAAGTAAACGTTGATAAAAAAAGGAAGAATTTGAGTTATAAAAGTACAACAGAGTGCGGGAACGCGTATATCGAGAACTATTGTCAGGATTTATATTGGGAATTATAGAAGTTTTCACTTGTAACTTGGAATAGAATGAAAGATATGCCGTTAAAAAGATCTCACAAAATTATGCAAATTCACGTCTAACGAGTGTCGCGAGATATGGACTCTAAAAGCTACAAAATAAACTGAGAAAAAAAATAAGAAAAAATCGAAGATGGCTCAAAATATACACCGTTTGAACGATAAAAAATAAAGAATTTGAAAAGTTCGAATGATGGCTTGAAACATGGAAGAAAACAAGATTTTTGTCTTAGAGTTCGAACGTCTCTGTGCACCGTTCCAACACACAGAGGATTGAAAATTTGAATTTTGTCTTAGAGTTCGAACTCTCTATTCAGCATTCAAACACACAGAAGACTATGAATCTGCCACAGGCTTTAGCATTCGAACTCCAAAAATAGGCATCAACCAGCATTCCAACACTAAGAAGAAAAATTCAAAAATTGCTCTTGGCGTTCAAACGCTAGAAGATTTTGCTAAAAAACTTGTCTCGGTATTTTGGTCATAACTTTTTACTTAGATGTCCGATTGAATTGATTTTGGATTCTTTGGAAATAAGACTTCAAGGGCTATAACTTTGTCTCTAATAATCATTAGCTGAATCAATCTCTAGAGTTGTCAAAATTGAGCTAAAATAGACGGATAAAAGTTTAACTTTAGGGTTCGAACGCTGGTCTACAAGGCATTTTTAGGGTTCGAACTCTAAGAAGAAAACTGGGCAAGAATCCTAATCCTACTAGGACTCGAATTGTGTAGCCTATATATATTTCTTAC
>BRYE01000020.1:10676142-10696142 GCA_030159115.1 Actinidia arguta var. hypoleuca
CAAATTGAAGGTTCCTGAGCTCCATATCTTCACTGATTCAAAACTAGTAATCAACCAAGTCATAGGAAAATTAGAAGCTCGGGGAGTCAAATGGCTAAGTACTTGGCAATAGTGAAGACCTTCCTCATCGAATTCAAAGTAGTCAAAATTGAGCAAGTAAGGAGGGACTTAAATTTGCATGTAGTCGATCTGATCTCGGCTCCCAATCATGAAAAGCATCATGAATCTATTCTAACCAACACTGAGCTGGGACCGAGCTAGATAGACCCAATTATAAATTTTTTACGACATGATAAGCTCCTAAAAGAAAAGAGAAAAGCACATAAACTCTAAATAAAAGCAACACGGGTCTGGATCTCCCTAAAAGGAGACTTATACAAAAGATCATATTTGGGGCCATATCTACTATGCGTCCACCTGAGCCTTGTCAAAGATGTGCTAGTTGAAATCCATGAAGGTATTTAAGGACTAAACTTTGGGGGAAGATCACTTACTCATCGAGCTTTGAATTAGGGATATTGGTGGCCATTAATATAGAAAGACGCTCAAGTGTACATCCAAAAGTGTACGAGATTTCAACTCTTCTTTCCCCTAATCCATCAACTAACAAGGGACTTGACACCTCTCATTAGTCCATGGCCCTTTGCCCAATGGGGAATGGACATCGTGAGGGGTCTTGTCCTAAGCTCTAAAGAACAAGAAATTTTTGTTAGCAGCAATAAACTATTTCACGAAATGGGTGGAGGTTGAACCACTAGCCCAAATCAGGGGAGATGGACATAATCAAGTTCATTTGCATAAACATTCTTTCTAGATTCGGCATCCCTAAAGCATTCGTATCAGATACCGAAACTCAGTTCGTTGGCCAAAAAGTGAAGGACTTGTTAGGACATTGAGCTAACCTTAGTGCAACGGATAAGCCGAGCCCACCGACAAGACAATCATGAACATAATCAAAAAGAGGCTTGAAAAAGCCAAAGGTAAATAGGTCAAGGAGCTGCCAAACGTTTTGTGGGCCTATCGGACCACACCAAGAAAAGTAATGAACGAAACATATTATGCTTTGGCTTTCGGATTCAAAGTTGTAATTTCGCTGGAGGTCGAGTTGCCCACAATGCAAACCGAAGCATACGACGTCAGTCACAATGCGGAAGTCTTAGCTCGAGAACTCAATCTTGTTGATGAACGAAGAGAAAATGTACTAATACGGATGGTGGACTACCAAAAGTAGTTAGCCAAGATATACAATCAGAAAGTCCAACATAAACAATTTTCAGTTGGAGATTTTGTTTTGAAAAAAGTTGTTGGAAATACCAAGGATCCAATAGACGGAAAGCTCTCTCAAATTGGGAGGGTTTATACAAGATAACTAAGCTCATCGACACGGGCGCTTACCACCTCGAGAACCCCGAGGGCAAGCAAGTCCCGAGATCTTAAAATTCCAATAACTTAAGAAAGTACTATCAATAAAGTGTAACTATTTGAACCGAGCTTGTAAATATTTCAGTTATGCTTTTAAATTATTATCAAAAAAATTGTTTGCTCAAGAATAGACGTTTTTCTTATTATAACAACTGTCTGATCATTCAAAAGCCTAGGGATGAAAAGCTTTTTGTTAAAGACCTTCACCTCGGTCAATAGAAAATGCCTTGCTTCTTTTCAAAAAATGATTTATTCTAGGAAATATCCCCATTTGCCTAAGCACGAGTCTAGGATGTTTTAAAAAATGCAAGACTAATCCGTAGAACCATTCAAACACGAGCTTGAACATTACAAGGCACAGTTAAAGAAAAACATGGTCATTATAAACATGCAAAAATAGTAGATTTTCACTAAGGCATGGCTCGAAACTTGTTCGAACAAGCTGTGACAAATTAAAAAAAGTGTCTGACGCTATGACTTTGTCAAACATCTACAACGATTGGGAATAATCAGCCGAACTCTACGTGAGTTCCGAGTTCTGTCTCACAAGGCTTGTCTGCATTTACTTGGCAGACATTTGGGAAGAGTTAGGCAAACTCTACACGAGTTTCGAGCTCTATCACATGAGGCTTATCAATTTACTTGGTAGACATTTGGGAAGAGTTAACCGAACTCTACGCAAGTTCTGAGCTCTGTCCCCACAAGGCTTATCTACATTTACTTGGCAAATATTTGAAAAGAGTTAGCCGAACTCTATGTGACTTCCAAACTCTATCCAATGAGGCTATTTTGCATTTACTTAGCAAACAATTGGGAAGAACTAACCGAACTCTATGTGAGTCCAGAGCTTTATCCCATGAGGCTTGTCTAAATTTACTTAGCAGATATTGGGGCTGGTGATCCTCAAATACAAAAAATTTATGCTAGTGCCTAGACTTATTCAAAATGAGCTTAAATACGCTATAGACACAAACAAATATCTTCGAAGGTAAAGATGAGCTAGAAATGAGAAACACAATGTATTCAACAAAGAGAATTTTAACAAGAACATTCAAAAGTTGAAAAAAGAAAGAAAAATGTACAAAATAGCGCACTACAACTCGAGATGGGTGTCCTCATTTGCATTTTGCTCTCAAACTTGCCCTCAAACTTGTTCTCCAACTGCTACCCCACGAGGTTGGCGCCTTTCTCCGTAGTGTTTGCCTCAACCCCTTCTTCGACTGACTAGTTCATATATTCTTCCTCGTTGAAGCTAAGAAGAACAAAGGGCGAGTAGTGTTTGGGCGAGTCTAGAAGCTCAACTTCAGGGACAACTTTGGCCCACACCGGATGGTCAGTAGAGATTCTTAGCTTGGTTGGACAGGTAAGCTACCCTTCTTGGAAAATCCCAGGACGAAGTTCGGCTACTTGCGTCGCAAGCTTGACTAATGCCCCGGTTGAATAACCGTTCATAAATTGGGTTGCAGGCGACCTTCTAGAGCTCGGCGAGGTCATGCAAAGCCTTATCCCTTTGAACTCCGATGGAAGCAACGTCATTTTGGGCTTAGGTATCGGTTGCATAATTGGAATCCCGAGTCTCCTCAGCAGCAGTTAGGTCCAACTTGAGTTGTTCAGTGGCACCCAACTTGAGCTTAATTTTCTTCTGCTCAGACTCCAAGTTGCTCACCTTCTTATTGGACTTTTTCATCTCGTTAGATTGTTGCTTCATTCGGTTTAAGATGGTCGTAGCCCTCTGAAGACTTTGCAAGCCAAAATCAAAGAAACTGATAAGTGTTCACAATACTATAAAGAAACTAAAAAAGTGCTATAGGGTACATCCTTACCTGAACTTGTTGCATCACCAACAGGTCCTGAATCTCCTCTAAGACCTCCTCGATGAGGTCAACAATGTATTTAGGGAGTATAACTGCCTACGCAAGGTCCAAACTAGTATCATGGTCCTTGGCAGAATCAGCCACATTAACCTATTTGCCGAGCTTGGCGATAGAGAATTTGGGCTTCCATAACCTGGCTTGCGCACTAGAGGATGGGAGGAATGTTGAGCTCATTTCCCCCTTCTTCTTCTTATGCTTCTTCGAGGGACCCCCAACAAGCTGCTTCTTTTTGTGCTTGTCCACAAGCAAGGCCTCTGATTGGGCCCGTTCGACCTCGCTTGGTGTAGCTAGGGCTAGGACTAGATCCAGAGTTGGCAGTGGATCTTGGGCAATCGGAGTATCCAACATTGCTAAAGGGTCAACAACTGCCTTGGATTTCTTCTAACCCAAAGTCCTAAACCTCAGGGCCATGTTAACTTCGCCCGAGCTCGTATCGGAACCACCACCTTCGGAGTAAGAATGGGTGATCATGTCCTCACCAGTGGGCTAGATCAGGGCAAAAGCCAAGTAGTTATAATCTTCGAGGTCTGAGCTCGAGACAAGGATAAGGACGACTCAGGCAATAATTAGAGCAACGGGGGCGACAATAGGATTAATGATTCCCCTCCTTTTGTTAGGCACTAGTTGGTTAACCTTATCCCCTTCCTCTTCCTCATTGTTCGAAGAGTCAAATGACACGAAGTTGGACGAGCTTGAGGTGTTCCCCTCATTCAAATAAAGGCCTCTGCCGAGCACAACATTCTTATCTAGCTCAGTGCTGAATCCTTCCAAGCTAAATGCTTGTCGCGAAGGAGCTCAGCCCTCAATGCACAATGCTAGGATTCTGACACTACCAAGGTTGTTAGTTTGGCGAGGAATGACATAGTGGTATATGGGCTCATACGCTAGTAGATCTGGCACCTTCCAAGAAGCTTGCTTGTTGTTCAAGTTTTGAATTGCGGCTTTACACTGCTCAAACCTCTTCTTAAATAGCTCATTGAAATCTAATACACCAACCGAGGTATGAATTAGAATCAGTCCAAAAATAGGTTACAAGGAAACCTACTGTCCGGGATATGGCCATTGTGCCTCAAGAAGGAGAAGAGGTCATCGTTTCCAGCTCAGAATTCCCATCTTCCCAAAACTCAAGCGAACTCATTTAAGTACATGTCCTTATTAGGGATGTCGGTTACCAAACTCGTTTGGGGCTGACAAGGGTTCCTAAACCGGAGATAATGGTTACCTTTGAGCACCCTTGTTCCTTCTTTGGACACACCACGGTGTAGACGTGCAACAAATCCGAGGCACTAAAGGGAAGCTCCTACTGGCGCATTAGTGTGTCTACCGCAAGCACGGTCCAAACGAAATTCACTTACACTTGCATGAATGTGAGGCGACATCATGCCATCACTTCCTTCAGCATTGGGCTTATGGGAAACTGAAGCCCAACTTGATGGATCAGCCAGATCCCAACTGGAATCCACTTCTCATTTCCCTCGACCAAATTGGCATCCTCATTGAGATTGGATCATTCTATCTGAACGTCATCAGGGATGTTGTGGTCGACCCTAAATTTGTTCAAAGTAGCATTGTTATGAACCACATGTTCGGTTTGCAAAAGACGGAAAGGTGGAAATCTAATCAACAGAAGGACATGAAGCAATCGTCGACAATGGAATCGGAGATGAAGGAGGCAGTCGAATGGCAACAATCTGGTGGCTTGCACTCTCTCTCTCTCATGTTCTCAGGGAATTCAGAATTACAATGCTGAGGAAGATGAAGGGCCATTTATAGGTAGTCCAAGAAGTAGGAAAACTCGCCAAACAAGACCTTAAGGCGCGTCATTTGGCGGGCCAAAACCCCACTCTGAGCAAAACAAAAGCAAATGCGTGGTGGCTTAATCGCCACGCATTTCCTCCAAACGACGCCAAACGAGCCCTAAGGGTAGGTGGGCATTTCAGCTTCCATGCCCTAACCGAGCTCACGAAATAAGTAGACTCCGATGCATGGCCCAACAATGCATTACAATTATGGATCCAAATAGGAGGAAAACAACTGGCATGCATTAGCATGCCCTCCATGCTTCGACTTCAAGGGTCAAGCACGTCTGGTTCACATTACCTCGACAAGCATTGATTCAACTCATGCGAACTGAGAGGCAATTATAAGGAGATAAAATACACAACTACAAGTTTTGGCCTTGCTAGGACAAACACCGCCATCGAGCTATTGCCACGAAGCAAGCTCGGGGGATCTCTACACTGGAGCTCGGTCGAGACATTACCAAGCATTAACACTGTCTGAGCTAAATAGTATCACTGCTAAGTTGTCGCTTATTGCAAGCACGGTAGGGTAACTGTGCCAAAGCTTGGTCAAGGGGCAACGGTTGGGGGTAATCCCGAGGCAAATCAAGGGACAAAAGATAACGTGCAGGGCAAAATTTTCTCTGATAGCCCCTATGCTTGGATTGAGACGTCGATAGCATGATGACAAGTAACCAACTAGGCCCCAGGAGCATGGTTAGGGCAGCCAACCACTCGTTGACACAACAATCGGCGCGTCTAGACACACGCTGAGCTGAGCTATATAAGGCGAATCCTTCTTTTCAAAGGTATGCAAATTCAGCTCCAAGAAGCTCACATACTCTCTCTCTCTCTCTCTCTCTCTATATATATATATATATATATATATATATATATATATATATATATATATATATATATAGTGATTCTCCTGTCATTTAACTTGACCGTTGGAGAGTCGTTTTTCAAAAATAACTCTGGCGGGCGAACTTAATATTTCTGTGTCACAGCTAGGCTACCGCAACTGGCGACCGTTTGTAGCCACTTTCAGCCACCATTGAACCACCGCAGATGTCTATTTTTGATTTACTTTCTTCTATCCCTCAAACACCACACCACATCTCACGTAGACAAATGCAACTGTTGACAAGATATTTTGATATAAAAATATTATTTCAATATGCATATAAAAAATTAAATATGAAATTGAGTTTTGAAAATGTTTTGTTAAATATTCTTTTACTTGTTTTTCTTTCTCCTATTTTATTTATATTAAATATTAATATAAATAGCTTATTAGAGCCGTTGAGTTTTAAAAATCTTTTGTTAAATATTCTTTTTCTTGTTTTTCTTTCTCCTATTTTATTTATATTAAATAGAAATAGAAATAGCTCATTACAGCCGTTAGAGAGATACTCATATTTTCAAGCCCTAGAAGAAAGAAGCGAAGCGGCATGAACAGATAACACTACTCTCTCTCTCTTCTTCTTCTTCTTCTTCTTCTTCTCGATCTTCCAATTCTTCAATCTCTTTCTCGTCAATTTAGGTGTTCTTTACTTGTTCTTTCTCTAGACAATTGAAACATCTTCCGAATTTTGTTTGATTCTGGTAAAGATTGAGGCCATTTACGCGTTTTGTTTATCTCACTTGGCTCTGAATCAGGGGGCGTGTAAGTACGTATTCCTTCGTCATAGATATATTTTCATACTTGTCTCACTTGATCGTGAGATCTTCTTTAGTATTTTGCTTGATTTATTTGATATTGAATACTTGGATCATTGAATTTAAATTGGGTTTTAATTGATTCTAGGTTTGATTACTTATGAAAGTTTGGTCTGTAGATCGGTGTTAATAGGGTCTTGTTGATATCAGTTTATTGTCAAATCTAGGGTTTAGTGGATATTATTTGTTTTGAAATAACAGATGCTTAGATAATGAAGGTTAGAACCAAGGATGTGAAGCAGCATTGGTGACGGCCTCTAGTCTCGGTGAAGAAAGCGACATTGACGACCACCAACCATCTCCATATTCTTTCTCGTTTATAATAAGTAGTAAGAATGTAGACTTGGGTTCTTTGTGTTTCTTCATTGATCTGGAATCTAGATGTGTTTTAGTATTCTAATAATTGATCTGATATTCATCTTCAAGAGTGGGGGTTTCATATCAGAATCTCCTCATCAAGTCTTCAATTAATGTTTGCATAATAACTCCCAAACGATGGCCATGGTATGTTTCTATCAGTTTCATGGTCTGGGGTTCTCTTTACTTGAAGTATTCTTGAAAGTTGGATCAAATATAAATCTCAGGACACATAAATACACGGTTAAGTTTCTTGTTTTGGTTACAAAGATTGAATGCCTTGTAACGGTGGTTACGTTTTGTTTTGGCCCTCCTGAACTGTCAATTTTCTCCTCTCTATCATCCTATGTTTCTCTGGAGCTCAAGGGTATATAGTGTCCATATATTGGTCAATGAAAAGACGTACTTGTTTTTGTCTTTACCTTTGTGTCTTAACTGCCTTAACATGTTTAAAAGCAATAATAGAAATATTTACAAAATCTGTCTGCCTTATTTGATAAACTCAAAAATTAGTATCACCCACCTAACACCAGCTTCTCCTTTCTTTACTTTCTGTGTCTTCACTTTTGTCCTAAACAAGGAAAACAGTTCAATGCATTGAGGAACACCAAACTTGGACACCAAGGTTTCGAATTTTATGGAGACCTTATATGGATCGCTAATCCATTCATCATTTGTTGGAGTTTTTTTGGCTTGTGTTCATTGTATATGCAAAAAATTTTATTTTTATTTTTATTTTATTATATATATATATATATATATATATATATATATTTTTGTGTGTGTGTGTGTGTGTGTTGTGTGTGTGTGTGTGGGGGGGGGGGGGAAGGTAAGCAAGAGGTGGTGCTAGGTGGAAGCTTCTTGTTCTTATTGTAGTAATAGGGGGGGGGGGGGGGGAAGGTAAGCAAGAGGTGGTGCTAGGTGGAAGCTTCTTGTTCTTATTGTAGTAATAGGGATAAAGTTTTCTGATGCAGTCTCTTTAGTTACAACAAAGTTGGGTGGTATTCAATTGAGGTGCTGGTGCTTATAACTATATCTGATTTCTAAACTCTTCCTTTTATAAGACAAATTTCACAGCAGGACATGTAAACCTTATTTTCTCTTGATTTTGGTAAAGCCCCCTTTATCAGAAATGTAAATTTAATGCTTTGGGCTTGTTAATCAATTACTTTGCAAGCTTGCTTGTAATGTAGGAAACAATATTGGTATATTTGATGCCTCTGGAATTGAATATCGACTGCAACACAGAGTACAAGAAGGGACTGACTCTCTTAAGTGGTGCATGATAGTATTTGGTGCTCAAAATACAGTCAATACTGGAGGAAGTTTTGCAACTGGCTATAAATACAATTAATGTATGAGTGTGTGTGTGCGCGTGTGCGTGTGCGTGTGCGTGTGTGTGTGTGTGTGTGTGTGTGCGTGCGCGCGCGTGTGTATTTGTGTGCTTACTATCTCCTCCCTTCTCATTCTGTGTGGTTAACATTGAGGACATACTGTCTTATTGCCCACTGCTTCTCACTCTCAACGTCAACAATTGTGCAGGTAGGTTGGCTGAATCTTTGTAATCCTATTTGTGGTCTCTACAAGAGAGAACATGGAATCTGCAATCTCTACTTTCAACCAACCAATGTATGAGTCTCTTTTAATCAGATATTTTCTTTGTTAGATCTATCTTTATCAAGTTCTCTCCATACCCTCTCTTTGCATTTAGGTTTTTCTAATATCCAAAATAATCATAGGTTGACTGTAAGATCTCCTTGTCTACTTATTTTCTTAGTTTTTTTTTTTTTTTTTTGTAAAACAATTCAGCTGACATGTTGGAGCTATGTATGTTGGTAGTTAGTGACAGTTGTTTATTGAAAAATGTTTCCTAGTGTGTGTGTGTGTGTGCGCGCGCGCGCGCTTACCATCTCCTCCCTTCTCACTCTGTGTGGTTAACATTGAGGAAATACTGTCTTATTGCCCACTGCTTCTCACTCTCAACGTCAACAATTGTGCAGGTAGGTTGGCTGAAGCTTTGTAATCCTATTTGTGGTCTCTACAAGAGAGAACATGGAATCTGCAATCTCTACTTTCAACCAACCAATGTATGAGTCTCTTTTAATCAGATATTTTCTTTGTTAGATCTATCTTTATCAAGTTCTCTCCATACCCTCTCTTTGCATTTAGGTTTTTCTAATATCCAAAATAATCATAGGTTGACTGTAAGATCTCCTTGTCTACTTATTTTCTTAGTTTTTTTTTTTTTTTGTAAAACAATTCAGCTGACATGTTGGAGCTATGTATGTTGGTAGTTAGTGACAGTTGTTTATTGAAAAATGTTTCCTAGTGTGTGTGTGTGTGTGTGCGCGCGCGCGCTTACCATCTCCTCCCTTCTCACTCTGTGTGGTTAACATTGAGGAAATACTGTCTTATTGCCCACTGCTTCTCACTCTCAACGTCAACAATTGTGCAGGTAGGTTGGCTGAAGCTTTGTAATCCTATTTGTGGTCTCTACAAGAGAGAACATGGAATCTGCAATCTCTACTTTCAACCAACCAATGTATGAGTCTCTTTTAATCAGATATTTTCTTTGTTAGATCTATCTTTATCAAGTTCTCTCCATACCCTCTCTTTGCATTTAGGTTTTTCTAATATCCAAAATAATCATAGGTTGACTGTAAGATCTCCTTGTCTACTTATTTTCTTAGTTTTTTTTTTTTTTTGTAAAACAATTCAGCTGACATGTTGGAGCTATGTATGTTGGTAGTTAGTGACAGTTGTTTATTGAAAAATGTTTCCTAGTGTGTGTGTGTGTGTGCGCGCGCGCGCGCTTACCATCTCCTCCCTTCTCACTCTGTGTGGTTAACATTGAGGAAATACTGTCTTATTGCCCACTGCTTCTCACTCTCAACGTCAACAATTGTGCAGGTAGGTTGGCTGAAGCTTTGTAATCCTATTTGTGGTCTCTACAAGAGAGAACATGGAATCTGCAATCTCTACTTTCAACCAACCAATGTATGAGTCTCTTTTAATCAGATATTTTCTTTGTTAGATCTATCTTTATCAAGTTCTCTCCATACCCTCTCTTTGCATTTAGGTTTTTCTAATATCCAAAATAATCATAGGTTGACTGTAAGATCTCCTTGTCTACTTATTTTCTTAGTTTTTTTTTTTTTTTGTAAAACAATTCAGCTGACATGTTGGAGCTATGTATGTTGGTAGTTAGTGACAGTTGTTTATTGAAAAATGTTTCCTAGTGTGTGTGTGTGTGTGCGCGCGCGCGCGCTTACCATCTCCTCCCTTCTCACTCTGTGTGGTTAACATTGAGGAAATACTGTCTTATTGCCCACTGCTTCTCATCCTCAATGTCAACAATTGTGCAGGTAGGTTGGCTGAAGCTTTGTTATCCTATTTGTGGTCTCTACAGGAGAGAACATGGAATCTGCAATCTCTACTTTCAACCAACTAATGTATGAGTCTCTTTTAATCAGATATTTTCTTTGTTAGATCTATCTTTATCAAGTTCTCTCCATACCCTCTCTTTGCATTTAGGTTTTTCTAATATCCAAAATAATCATAGGTTGACTGTAAGATCTCCTTGTCTACTTATTTTCTTAGTTTTTTTTTTTTTTTTTGTAAAACAATTCAGCTGACATGTTGGAGCTATGTATGTTGGTAGTTAGTGACAGTTGTTTATTGAAAAATGTTTCCTAGTGTGTGTGTGTGTGCGCGCGCGCGCGCGCGCTTACCATCTCCTCCCTTCTCACTCTGTGTGGTTAACATTGAGGAAATACTGTCTTATTGCCCACTGCTTCTCACTCTCAACGTCAACAATTGTGCAGGTAGGTTGGCTGAAGCTTTGTTATCCCATTTGTGGTCTCTACAAGAGAGAACATGGAATCTGCAATCTCTACTTTCAACCAACTAATGTATGAGTCTCTTTTAATCAGATATTTTCTTTGTTAGATCTATCTTTATCAAGTTCTCTCCATACCCTCTCTTTGCATTTAGGTTTTTCTAATATCCAAAATAATCATAGGTTGACTTTAAGATCTCCTTGTCTACTTATTTTCTTAGTTTTTTTTGTGTAAAACAATTCAGCGGACATGTTGGAGCTATGTATGTTGGCAGTTATGGTTTGAATTTATGGCACTTCATTTACAATAAATTATTTTAGTGGCAGGTAGATAGTAACCATTTTGTTTGCCAAAATTGATAATCGGTTGCAGGTTAAAGAAAAGGAAAATTCTCTTTTTTTTGAAATGGGAAAAGGAAAGAAGTTTGTCGTGCAGCCTTTCTACAATAAATGGGAGGACCTAGAAAACTGTGGTTTAGGTAAGAATCTTGCACTTTCATGGAGAAATATTTGTCCATATAGAATTGACAAAACAAAAGGCTAAATAAAGATAGAAATGAGGCATTAATATCTTCTTTTAAACAACTTAATTGTTCTTATGATTGTCTTTGTTGATGGTCATCAACAATTTAGAATCTTGCTATTCTACCTATTTGTTTGTATTTTTTTTGTATTGTGCAGAGGTTGCAGTTGTTAGAATGAAAGAAAGGAGCACTATAAACATAGATCGAAACAATATCTATTTTTTAATTTTTTTGATGAGAACAGGAAAAATGAATCAGAGATGGGCTTGCACCCCCCTAATCCTAATTTTCTTTTCTTTTCTTTTTTCAAATGATGTATGACAATTTTTTAAAAGCTAAAGAAAGTGGCGTAATCAATGAACACAATGAACAGATGGTCGGGGACTCTAATCATTTCTTTTATGTAGTGAATTATATTACAGCCCAAATAGCATTTTTTCCTTGTCTTTCATAGAAACTGAAGTCATCTCCTCTACACAGTTTTATTTCTGAAGGACACAGTTTTATTTCTGAAGTTAAAAAATGCTGTTTGGGAACTAATTTTTCTGTGTGATTGGATTCTATAGAAACATCTTCTTTATTGATGGTTGGTGAATTAATTCTTAATTCATATTTTGAACTGATTGACTTCTCTAGCTCTGAAGTTCACATTTGCTATATCCATGGCTACTCGGTTTCTGAAACTGCTTGTCTTCCCTAATATGGTCAACTTGGGCATGGAACAAACAACTTGGTTTCTTCATGAAATACACCTCTTTGGATTTTTTTTTGTTCCTATTGATAATTTGTGTTGTGTGCTATTGGCTATGACGCATCAACGCATCCCTAATACCCCAATACATTTCCTTATTTTGTAATTACTTTGTGTTACGCGGTACATGCACTTTTGTGCATTCCAGTGGGTAATTTTTGGACGCAATAACGTTTGAACTCTTTTATTTAAGTTCAAATGGAAATAAATTGGAGATTTTAACGAAGGAGAAAATAGAATTGGGCTTTTATGATCGATTGGCCCCATGTTTAAAGTGGTTTTGTGTAATAAGTTCTAATGTGATAATATATATTAATCTAAGAAGCCATGAAGCAAACAGGTAGAACTGCTGTTCCTGCCCTAGCATGGGTCATATCAAAGTTGTTGCATTGTCATATGAGCAAGTTTATGACTGTCTGGACAGAACAACTTAGTTTTGATTAGCATAGCAAGTTTGGTTCATTGGAGTACGCCACTAATGAAAGCTCGGTAAGGCCTGGTTATGAAGCCCAACCATGCCCTAAACTTGTTTGTTGAGCGAATAGCATATGACCTTTTTACACTCTCTCTCTTGATTTTTTAGAAGTTTTATTTACCTTGCGTTTATGCATTTTGGGCATCTAGATGATGTGATTAAAATTGATTTGTTACATTTAGGTTTTCTCACATTTCATTTCTTCTCCCTTTTCCCATGCTAATGCTGTTTATGATGCATAGTGGGTTAAAGGTTTCATGTTTTACATTTTAGCAAGTGGCTGTGATGATACAGCCATTGCGTTCATTTTAAACGTTGCTGTTTTTTAGATTTCAAGTTTGTCAATTGTTGGCTTGCTTTTGATAAATGCTTTTAAGGAATACCAAAACATATCCTGGCTTCTAGATATGATGAGACTTGACTTTTGGAAGGTTTCGTTGCTCTTTTATAGGTTTTGCTGATATTACATAAGTTGAATTAAATTCTATTAGTTTGTGCTTTTTAAGAGTATCTCTTTACTTTCTAGTCTATTGTTATGTTGTAGATAACTCCTGGGTGAAAAGATTAGCATATATGCCTGTTATATCCTTCCAATTTGGTGAAGCCTATGGACGTTGTACATACGCTCCTCAGTTTTTGCACAAAACCGAAGGAAAGAGAAAAGAAAAATCACACATGTAGGATTGAGCACTAAAGCTGAATCATCTTGAACTGAACACACACACGCTCAAACACACACAAATGTCCATTTCATATACCTGTAAAACAATTTGAAATTCTCGTTATGCTTTCTTGATTGACCTAATAAAGTGAAATTGGAATTCACTGTTAACTCATATTATTATGATTTTTCTTTTATTTTCTTCCTCAGTCTAATGAATTTATTAACATTGTTTTCCGTACATGATATAACTTATCCTTTAGAACTTGGTGATTTGAGGTCTGATCGCGTGTAGTTTTGATGGTAGAACTTAATATTTTCAGGCAATGACTGTAATTTGAAAATTTACTCTTTCAACCTTCATGGTATATGCTTATTCCTGATCGTCTTCCGTTCCGAACTTATTTAATACACAACTTATATATTTTGATAATTCATATTCACTACATATCTTTGAATTATACACTACGATTATAAATAAAGATTCTAAGTTTACAATGGAAAAGGTAATTCCTGTGCCTACAACTACTTATCTACAAGTAGATGTTATTAATGCACAAGCACACCAGCTATATACTCTTATCAATGCTTTGTATCCATCCACATTAATCAATTATGTAACTGGACTCTGGAATTCAGTTAAATTAAAGCACTTCGTAATGGGAATTGGTATGCATGCTGCAGCCCGCTCACTAGTGTAACATAATACATATGACACTCTCGCTTAACTTTTATACATCATTGTTATTATTGTTGTTGATGCACATTTCATTGTTCTAAATAAGGTATTCTTGACACTGCAATCTATTTTTGTATGTTCGAATACTTAAACTTTGACACAATCAACTTTGACACAATCAACGTTTTAAAATCATCTTTGAGTTAAAATCATATGATGTGAGGTTTTTTTTATCACTTTGGAGTCTAAGCTTGTGGATTGAAATGATCTAAAATGGTACAAGGAAGTGGCTAAATTCTGTTACACCTTTATCTTGCATTGTCAGAGTCACCCACTGTTAATGCACGTAACAGCTACTTCTCCTTTTATACTTATCTCTCCTCACTCTCTCTATGTACTTGGGTCGTAAACTAGAAAAAATAATTCGGTGCATTATGGAAAACTAAAAATGGAGAGTGATCAGGGAAAAGATTTCTGACCATTTTGGAGGTTTTGGCCCATGTTCATTGTTCATACAAGTCAAACAAGGTAAACATGCTATATTCCAGGTAAAAACTGTCTAAAACCCTACAACATTTTTATTTTATATTTTTGGTATTATTGTGACCATTAATTGTAACACCCCCCCACCTCACCAGCTCGAGAAGATATGAAATCAGATATTAATGTTAAACAATATTGATTTAGTGTACTGTACTCATAAAAGTGTACTGTACTCATAAGTAAGGCAGAGTTTTATTTGAGGGTTATATTGTAATGATGGTAAAGTGAAAGGAGTGGGAGTGTTATGGGATTGACCTGTCATCGGAATGGCTTCTTAGTTGGTGTTGTAATGATATAACATGCTAGGGATGAAATTAAGAATTAAAAAGAAAAATGATAAATAATAAATAATATAGAAAATAATTTAAGTTGACACATGTCCCACCTATTAGGTGATGCGTCTCTTTACCATAACGCATGCCTTGTCTTGGTATAGCGAATGGTGTGCTACATGGGCATAAAAGAAAATAAAAAGAGAGGAAGGAGAAAAGAGGAGGTGCCATGGAGAGAGGGAAAAAAAAATATAAGGAAAGAGAAGAAAAAATCAAAGGAAAGTAAGGAAAGTGAGAAACTCGAAATATGGTTTGATACAATTTTGAGAGATAATATAGATTATTGTCTCTAATAAATAATAAATAATATAGAAAATAATTTAAGTTGACACATGTCCCACCTATTAGGTGATGCGTCTCTTTACCATAACGCATGCCCTGTCTTGGTATAGCGAATGGTGTGCTACATGGGCATAAAAGAAAATAAAAAGAGAGGAAGGAGAAAAGAGGAGGTGCCATGGAGAGAGGGAAAAAAAATATAAGGAAAGAGAAGAAAAAATCAAAGGAAAGTAAGGAAAGTGAGAAACTCGAAATATGGTTTGATCCAATTTTTGAGAGATAATATAGATTATTGTCTCTAATAAATATGTTTTCGGTTTTTACCAAATCTAATCTGAGATTTTTGACAAGTGGTGGTATTTTGCATTCAATGCTATTCCATTTTTATCCATACATGTGCACAGAGGATGTATTGTGACAGTGTATAACAAAGCCTCAAATTCAAGATTCAAGTGCAGCGCCAAACATTTGCTAATACTGTAGCTATTTGATTGGCAACAAGATTTGGACACATGATCTGTTGCTTGTTTGGAGACAGTGTAAAACTGTTGAGCACCTACTCATCTAGAAGCTTAAGGAGAGTGGTAAAACTATGATTTACATTCTAACATTTTTGCCGATTGTTGGTTATTTATATATTCATACATTGGCACTGACTTTGTGTATGCTATAAGCCTATAAAGTGTATTTGGAATTCTTTTAAGTCTATGATTTTAAGCACTATAACATTTTCAGGCTTCCATAGTAGCATAATCAACATCGGGTGCTTAAAAATGTCACTTCACCTCATTGTCACTATGGCTTCTGGAAATTGTTCCTCTAAATACATTGAATCTTCAGGGACAGCATTGCATTAAATGAATGTAGATTTACCATACAATGTTGATTGTTGAATAATTGCAAACCATATTTTCTGCATAATATGATTTACTTGATTATTTCTTGCAGGAATATGGCCGAAGGGTGAGACGAGCAACTCATTATAATTTGAAGGAGTTTGAGTTGGCTGAAGGTTTGGAATTCTTCACTCGGTGGCCCTTCGGCCATATTCCTGCAAGAAATAATCAAGTAAATCATATAATTTGAAGGAGTTTGAGTTGGCTGAAGGTTTGGAATTCTTCACTCGGTGGAGATCCAAAAGTCCTTACCAGCTTTAGTAACCTAAAGAGAACTAATTTTCATACTGTGTTAACTTGATCCTTAAAGCCTTGATAATGAAAACCTGTTATTTGACCATTTACTCTCGTTAGTTTCATAACTTGCTTGTTTTAATTGCTGAATGCTTCTGGGAGAAAATTCTTATCAAATAACTAGTTAATTTGCCTATAGTTACTCTTCACAATAAGTAGATAACGTATATACAGTGAAGCATGAAGTCAGAACAATTTGAAGGTAAAAGTTGATTTTTATTGCATTTTTTTAGCAGAAGTTGAAAGGAAGATGCAGCAGAAGAACAATTTTTGTTTACATAAATACTTGTGCTTTGTACAGATATGGTAAAACAAATATAGGGTTCTTTCCGTCAGAACCTTTATAAATACAATCAATGGCATCAGATAAAAGAGATATGTATTCCTTACTCCTGCATGCATGCATGGATCCTGACCTGGATCCTGAGCCCTTTTAAAGTGGGTACAATAGTTGCCAATCCCGCAGCATATGATTATCTCTATTTACTTATTTTTACATTACTGTTTTCCTTGAGTTCTTCTAGTAATGCCTCTTAAACCATTTGTAGTTTTATACTAAATCTTCCCTACTTGCATTATTCTAGCTGAACCAGGCTCTCAGCCATACCCGCCACAGCCGCCCTTGATAGCTTCGATGACCAGCCTTCCCCAGACAAGAGTACTTGGGAATTGACTCCTATCGATCAACCAATTGGTTGTGACTGAACGCATATGGGGAATTTGCCTAAACTTTCTCTTCCTAGGAGCCATGCTGTGAGACTACCTAACCGTTATATCTCTATTTACTTATTTTTATATTACCATTTTCCTTGATTTCTGCTAGTAGTGCCTCTTAAACCATTTGAACATAATGGTCTTTTTGCTTGTCTGCTTTATTAAATCATTTAACAAACGAATTTGTAGAACGTAATAATGATAGGTTGTCAAATTTTTAAGATCACCAGAAGAATATCGTTCTAGTTTGAATTTGGAAACCATATTTGTGATTCTTTTAGGTGATATAGTTTTTCAATACAATATCATATGTGGAGAATTTATAGCAGCAATGGGAACGCAGAAGAACCTTTGATGCTACTTAGCCAATCTTGTGTAATACTGAATCCTATGGAGTTAACGGTGTATCCTACGCATGAAAACCTTTGGTGAAACAGTTGTCAAATAAATGATTCATTTTGGAAATATGATATTCAGTAGCCTACTGGTATCGTTTCCTAGAATAAGATAAATCCAACAATTCAACACAGACACACCTTAAGTCCATGTAAAATAAATAGTAGAGATCAGCATGGGATTGTTTGAAATATTGTTTGCTAATTGACTGACTCAGCTGTATTTGTTCTGGGGAGCTGGGAACCTTGATAACCTTGATAAAATTCTTAAAGTTCAGAACATTTTTCCCTGCCACATAATTTAACGGTATTACTGCAACTAGCTTTTAGCACTCTAGTCTGCTAAAGAAATGTATAGTTATTTGGTTTTATCAAAGGCTGCACCAGTCCCCTGATTTTAAACAGCTTTCTAACAAGTCCAGGAAGAATCCTGAGGATGGCTCATCTGCCACAAACACTTGTGCTTGATCACAAAAGTATGGATCCATTTCACCCAGAGGGGATCGGTTTTCTGACTTATAGCCCAAAGATGTCTTAACATAGTTGCCTTGTTCCACATCTTCAGAGGTTTAAAACCTAGACACCCCCTTCCACTTGAGGAGCACAGACCCACCCCAGCTCATGTTAGCCCCAGCATGCCTCTCATAGTCACCCCAGTCCACATAAAGGCTCTCAATAGGCCCTCAACTTTGTTTAGAACTGTCTTGAGGTAGAATGAATAAGGAGTACCGATATACTTGCATACTCCATAGCACAGTTGACTCAGTTGCGCCCTACCCCCAAAAGATAGTAGTTTGTTAGTCGAGCTCTTTATTTTAATCTTCTTCTTCAGCTACAAACAATCCATATATGATAATCTAGATGACATGAAAGGAACCCCAAGGTACTTAACAGGGAGTTGGCCTTCAGGAATAGGTAAAACAGTACGTAAAGAATCTTTAAAATTCTCATCAACTCCTGCATAAAAGATGACACTCTTTTGCATGTTAGGCTTAAGCCCAGATATATGGTAGAATTCATCCAAAGCCTCTTCTACAATGGTTAGAGATCGACTATCAGCCCCACATACAATAAAAAGGTCATCAGCAAAGGCCAAGTGGCTATCCCCAAAGCTTGGTATCTAGGACGATAAGCGAAAGGCCCAGCTTCAATCTTATGTCTTAGAATAGCAAAAAAACCTCCATAACTTTCAAGAACAAATAAATGGAGATAGGATATCCTTTCCTAAGTCCCCTCTCCCCCCTTAAAAGTACCCTTATAACTCTCCATTTATAACAATGGAAACCTGCCAACACATATCTCCACCCACCTGATTACAGAGCTTGAACAATCTACAGAGTCATAGACTTTCCTTAGATCAATCTTAATGGCACATCTAGCTGGAGTGTTATCTCTGTGATAATTCCTAACCAGCTCTTGCATAAGCAAAATATTATCAGCAATAGATCCTTTAACGAATGCAGACTGGGATTGATTGATGATGCTAGGCAAAACAGATTGCAGTTTGTGAGCTAAAACCTTCGTAATACCTTTGTATATTACATTCAGCAAGCAATTGGCCTGTAGTCCTTCATGGAGGAGGGACAACCAGTACTGGGAACCGGGGTGATGGCTGTTGCATTCCACTCCATCAGCAGGAAACTCATATTAAAAAAAGCTTTTATTGCTTCCAACACATCAGCGCCCACAACAACATTCCAGTTTTTCTGTAAAAAAGCAGCATTAAATCCATTAGGCCAAGGGGACTTATCCCCCTTTATGGAAAAAATAGCTTCCTGATTTCCTCATTTGCCATAGGGCTAACTAAACAATCCCTCAACTCAAAAGGAACCTTAACACCAATAATTTCCCACATAGAATTAGCAGAGAAACTTCTATGAGTAAATTTAGTACCCAGCAAGCCTTTATAAAATTCCAGAATCTCCCTTTTAACTTCATTAGGTTCCTCTACCCTCTGCCCTTGCTCATCGCACACTGACAAGATTTTGTTCCTCATCCTATTCTTTGCCATCTTCCTACGGAAAAATTTGGTAGTCTGATCCCCAGGATTCAGCATCTAATCCTAAACTTTTTCTTTTTGAAAGCCTCCTCAGCATTACACAAGGACACGTACTTATACAAAGCCTCTCTCTCCATAGCTTGGAACCTGGGATCACAAGGTTGCACAACACAATCCTCCTGAATCCTTGTTAACTCAGCCTTGGCTATCAAAACCCTGTTGACAATATCACTGGAGCAAGTTCTATTTAGCTCCTTCAATTGGGGTTCAAGTCTTTTCTGCTTCAAGCTTAGCCTTAACATAGAATGCCCAGAAATCATTTTATTCCAAGATTGTTGCAGAAGTTCATGGAACTTATCATCATTCATCCAAAAGTTGAAGAATTTTAAGGGTCTCCTCCTAGCTACCTCAGGGAGAACTGTGACAACAATAGGGAAATGATTAGATAACTCAGGGGCAGCAAA
>BRYE01000020.1:10703642-10711142 GCA_030159115.1 Actinidia arguta var. hypoleuca
TTGGTGTGTACCTATCATTATTCATTTATAAAACTATAAAAAACTAAAATATAAATATATAATTGTTAGTTTGGTCAAATAGTTTATGATGGTAAGTATTATTCTTAAAGTCTATGCGTCCACTGGCAGACTTTTTTTTTTCTTCAATTAATCTACCTTTTGGGATTAAATTACAAGATATACCCTAGAATTTTAAACTATCTTCAAACTACACTCTAAGTTCTTAATTTTTTTTAACACCACAAACTTTTCAAACTCTATTAATAAGAATCATAATTCATGTATGTACAATAGGCTTGATAGAGTGAAAAATGTGCACCTATTTTACACAAATAAATATTTCTTACCAAAAATTCAAAAATTTAATCAATTTATAACAAAACTGTAAGATTTTTTTTTTTTTATTAAAATCATGTAATCTTTTAATTATGTTAATATAAACCCTTTATCTATGTTCGTTTGATTTGTAAAATCAATATTCTTCTTTTTATCCTTAGATACATAGCCAAAATATTATTTTATATGTCTTCAAATTCTCATAATAATGATGTCATTTTACTTTTATATTTATCTTTTAAAAGAATTTTTAAAAATATATAGAGACCCCATATTACAACCTTGCCTAGGGCTCCAAAAAATTCAGAGCCAGCCTTGTTCCCAAATCTTGTTTAATGTTAGATATATGGAAAACAAGAATCTGGTTGTGCAGATGAGGGAAAGACATATAGGCCCTTCACTTGTTTCCATTATCAACACAGCTTCCTGGCTTCCATTACCCATTCTTTAGTCACCTTCGGGTAATGAACAGACTGTTCAGAAAACGAATACAGAAAAAAAATGCTTCTAGTTGCAGTACATGGTTTTGGTATTTTCAAGCTGTGATTGTAAGTGCTTCCGCTGCTTCGATATGCCATAGCCATCATCTTGGGAGCTTTGGTGATTTTTTGGCTTTTGGAAATAACATAAATTGGTATGTTAGATTCTATCTTTTTTTCCATGTGAAGACTGAAATATCTGATTCCTGGCACGGATACTTGCGCCACTACAAAAGTTGACCGGGTCAGTGATGGCATCAGAGAGGAGTGCACACGTCTCCCTACAATGCCTGGAGGATGCCAGAGTAGAGAGGCAAGTAAGAGAGAGAGAGAGAGAGAGAGAGAGAGGCAGTAGGGTGACTCCCAAGGCTTAAGCACAAAGTTTGAGAGTGGGACATCTGATGGGTCTGAGTTGAGAGGTTTCCTACCTTCTATTTATAAGGGGAGAGTCACAAGGTTTGTTCCTCCTTCCTGAATATTCTGATATTCCAAAATCCATTAGGTAAATGTCTGGAGCGTATCATTCTGTAGAGATTTGTCTTGCTTTGTGTGTATCCATTGGAGAGTCTGGGTAACAAGGACCTCTTCCTCCGTGGTTTAGCTAAGGCACAACTCCCGTAGGCACTTTCCTCTAGCCACGAAGTCAAGACCTCAGAATCCCCTGAACCGTGCCTCTGAACCACTGTTATTTGGGCGCGGTGATGCAAAACTGCTGTCTGGCTGTTAAATTTGATCTGAAGGGTGATTCCCACTGCTCACGCTGTAAGTCCTTTTGGGAGCCTAATTCCTTCCATTTATTTTATGTCTTTATGCCTTCGGGGGGGCTAAATATAGATGGAAATTTAACGCTGCCCTCTATCCACTCATCGACCACGCGCTAAAGTGACGACACCTGGTGGTAGTAACAAGCTACCCACCACACTTCTAAGGACAATTACTTGGTGTGATGGAAAAAAGCTTCTTGTCAAGTTTACAAAATTTATCTCTATTTCCCCATAGACCTATAGAAACAGAGGCGGATCCATGTGAGGCCTATTGGGGGGGGGGGCAAGTGCCCCCTCAAGTTTGGAAAAAAAAAAATTTGCCTATAGTTCTAGGAAAAAATTTCAATTTGCCCCCCCCTCCCCCCCAAAAAAAAAAATTTCAACGGTTGCCCCTCTGAAGATTTTTTCTGACTCCGCCACTGTATAAAAATCGTCTAAACTTATTAATGAAAGGACTATCTTTATATTCCAAGTGTCAAGTCATCTCTTATGGACTTGGATCTATTATATATCACTCTTTCTTGGGGTGGGGGTGGGGGTGGGGGTGGGGGGTGGGGGGGTGTTCATCATCATAAAAAATTTGGCAGGTGTGCATATGATTAACTTTTCGTGCATGGCTTACAGGGTCCTAGACTCACTAAAAGAAATTTCAAAAAACAACTTAATTTATTGTTTTCTTACTTAAATTTAGTGAATGTCATTTGCATGGAAAAGTATTTGTTGATATTATGTTGGCTTGAAAAGAGTACAAAATCTGGTCATAAATTTTACTTATGTTGACATGGAAAATTTTCATGGATAACTTGAACACTGTAGGCTATTTCCTAATGCTTTTTTTTGTGGAATGAAAGTATTTAGATAAAAGTTGAATTAGAGTTGAGGATGATAGACCTCTTCCCTTTTATATTAATAGCTAAAAACAAATAATTACATACAAGTCCCTCAATTAACCTAATAAACAGAAACAAGTAAATATGCTAACATTTAATACTCTCCCTCAAATTAGTGCAAAGATAGCTCTCATGTCTACCTTACTGAAAATGTGATAATATAGTCTGCTAGCTATCCCTTTAATTAAAATATCAGCTAGTTGATCTCTAGTCTTCACAAATGAAGTACAAATTAGACCCTCTCTTAATTTTTTCTTAATAAAGTGTCTGTCAATCTCCACATGTTCGGTTCTATCATACTGAACTAGATTGTATTAAAGACAACTTTATTATCACAATACAATCTCATAGACCCCGATGGTGCTAATTTCAGCTACGTCAAAATTATCTTTATCCATAACAATTCACATACTCCTTGAGTCATGGCACGAAATTCTGCCTCCACATTCGATCTAGCAACAATAATCTGTTGTGCAGGCTACCTACCCTGCAGAAACTATAACTTTGCTTGTTGCCTCTGCTTTCCGGTCATTGAGCTTATTACGCAAGTCCCCCTCTCCCCCTCTTGATCTCGCTTAGCGTTGAGCGTCTCGCGGAGATCCACACTAGACTTAATTTGGTCAGGTGATCTTCTCCACTTGCTCAATGCTATAGATTTGTTGTATGTTCTGCTATCGAGGTTAACAAGGGATCTATGTTATCTTCTATCCCGACCTTCCCGAGGCAGTAGGGTTGGTTCTATTATCCCGCCTATGGACAGAAGATATCTTGTGATAAATCCTAGGCTAGTTAGATCTTTATTGTTTCAGTATCTCTTGTTGGCTAAAGTATGAGATAATGGTCCCGTTGAGTTTTCTATAACATGTAGATTGTGTTTGTTGCAATAGACGTTAGGTTTGTAAAGGTATTACTTAAATGAAAAAAAAAAAAAAGAAAAAAAAATGTTCGGTTTGTAAAGATATGACGGGAACCTCAGAGTCTCGAATAACGGGAAACAAAAATTGTTAAGTTTGTTAAGGTAATACGGGAATCTCTGCCAACGGTTAGAACTCGTGTTATTAACCATGAGGCTTGGGGTTTGAACCCCAGGGCAACCACTTTGCGCAGTAAAAGCTAAAGGTTATCCATACCCATTTTGCCCTTCCCAGACTCCACTAATGGGGACTAAACTGGCATACTTCTTATATTTTCACTGAAACTTTCAATGTTGTGTTTAGTTCTAGCCTGAGCTTAGGCTGTAAATAGGTCACCATTGGTAACTATTAGTCGCATATTATGATTTGCCTTTCAGTTTATCCTTCTTTTCCTCGTCTGATTGCAGGGTAAGGATTTAAAATTATAGCAAAGGAAATGCTTTGGCAATATTGAAATATCACTGTGCCACGATACGCCTCATCTATTTGCAATACAAAGACCATTTTGTAAGGATTTCCATCTTTGCTACAACTTTTTGTTCTTAATGATTCAACAATTGCATGATCCTGCAGACCCCTATCTTCCTGTGTTCTTTTTAATGTTAGCTTGTCAAAGCAACTAAAATGGTATTGAACATGATATTTTCACTCAAGTTCTATTGTCCACGTTCCTTTTACATTTAGGAATCTTCCATTCTTCTGCCATTAATTGTGTTTATGTAGTTTGTACGAGTAGTAAAACTTGTAAATAGTGATCGTCATGTTGATTGCAAGTGTTTCGCCAGTTGCACGATCCATAAGAGTAGCACAACAATATATGATACCTGGGAAGACCCAAAATTATAGGTACTTTTTGCATCATCTTCATACCTCATAAGCCTATGCAATATTGACCCCTCCCCTCCCCTCCCCTCCCCCACGCCACCCCACCCCACCCCACCCCACCCACACCCACACCCACACCCACACCCACACCACACCACACCACCAAAAATAAAAGCCTATTCAGTAGGAATTTGTTGCACTTCAGGAAAAAATGGATACGGATGTAATTTTCTTGATTTCTCTCTCAAATGGTGGACCACCGACGGCATTGCATACAGATTGTGCTATTGCATATACCACCAAATATATTGCCAACCTTCCTTGTTACTAATCAATAAGAATGAGATTGTCAATAGTTTTAACTCTTATTTAAAGTTGATCTTACATAAAATGCCATGTAGGAGTTATGAAAATTTTATATTTCGTTATGATCAAGTGTCCTAAAGCCGATAGTTTTTTATATTATCCAAGGTTACCTTATCTTTTCTTATGGTATGATGACAAAAATTGCTGCTCATGTAGTTTTATCAATTTTCTTTTCAACCCATTTACCATTAATCAATTTTGAAATATCAAAGCAGGCCCTTTCCAGCAGACTCCAATGCCACTATTCTGGTGTCACCACCCAGAATGATAAAATTGTACTGTTTGCTTCTTTTAACAATAAAATTATTTATTTAATTTTTTTTTACTTTTTTTCACCGACATCACAAAACACAGTAAAATTTCAATGTTTGTTATTTTGGACATTAGTTACTATTCAAAATAATAAAATTTTACTAAACAGTGAAATTTCACTATAAGAAACAGTCAAATTTTATTAGAATTAATTGATAAATTTCACTGTTCCAAGTCGTCGGTGACTGGCCGAAAAGTTGCTTGCCCGTCAGTTGCCTAAGGCCAAAGACAGTAGCATAGGTGCTGCTGGATATATAAAGAAATTATGACAATGGTGTATAAAAAAATATGGGGTGTAAGAAGAAATTTTTTGGGGTATACCAAGTGACAGGAAATTTTTTCTATTTTGGTTTTAAAATTTTTTAGATGGACTAATTAAGCAAAAAAAAGTGTTCTCATGAATCTATGGCCAAAAATTTCAATAAAAATTATAAATTATAAAATATTTTTTTGATCAAATTTAGTTTTTTCGGTCACATTAAATTTTGCACAATTTACACCGTGTAGGAAATACGGTGGAATTTATTAAGACATCACCCAAACAAAGTGCCAAAGTAAATACTCCAAAAGAGTTGAGTTTTTAGTTTAGGAGTGACAAAATCTATTGACTCAGTTGATTTTTTACCCTTACTTGATCATAAATTTCTAATGAAATAGAGTTTAAGAGGTTGTTGATAAGACATAATCGGAACTCTCGAGTGATGGCAGCTTGGAAGTGGAGGAGGGAAGGTGATGGTAGCATTAAGGACGGGAGGTGTTCTTTGCGTTTGTTCTCTTGATTGTTATGGCACTGTAATGATGGAAGAATAATGTGAGAGAGATGATATATGGTTAGACATTGCATTTTAATAAGCTCAGTTGGGGTAATGTTTTTTTTTTTTTTTGATTTATTATTTTTTGAATTTTTTAGTCGTTTGATCAAAATTTTATACTTTTTCAATTTATTTTGATGAGAGAATTCCGAAAATATAAAAAATCTTAATCTAATTTGAAAAGATGAAAAAAATATTTTTACTCCCAAAATATTTAAAATATTTTTTTTTTCATCAATGATTTTTTTTTAAAGTAGATGACAAATTTTATATTTTTGAACTTATTTTGTTAATAAAATTTTGAAAAGTATAAATATTTGATCAAATAGTAAAAAAAAGTTCACTAGAAACAAAGGAACTAAATTTTTTTTACCCAAATTGGGCATTGTAATGCGGCTCAAAACATCAGGTAGGTGGAATGTAAATTTCAGGACCTAAAGGGTACTAACGTAATTGAAGCAAACCTCGGTGGAGGCCAGTGTATTTTGCCAAAATTTTTCTTTCCTAAATAGGACGCGGCCAATGCACGCGAGAATATTTTATAACTGGTGAGAGACTAAAACCATCTCCGATTCTCCATTGTACGCGGATCGAGAGTAAGACAAATGGATTGCCGTTGAACGATGCCGCCGCCGCCACCGCCGCCGCGGCGACAGTTTCGTATTCCATTTTTATCATCGATTTTCCCAAGTTATAACGGTAACTCTTTACTTGTCCAAAATTTATGGAGTTTCTCAATCAATCGGAATTGTTCCTTTTCTTTTAAATATTTGGGGTTAATTTTAGTGTTATTGTTAATTTTAGGGCTTAATTGGATTTGTAATTAGTTATTTTTGTCTAATATCTATGGAGTTCCTCAATCAATTAGAGTTTTTTTTTTGCTTTATTCATTGGTTTAAATAAGCTGGTGGGTCTAAAATTTATGGAGTTTCTCAATCAATTGGAATTGAGGTTTTTCTTTCTTTCTTTTAAATTATTTTCATTGGTTTGAATAAGTTGTGGGGTTATTTTCAGTGTTGTTGGTATCTTTGTTTGGTTTGCCCTAAATTGAAAGCTGACAACGTGTCTCCACTCTCACTTGACTACAAAGTTTTCATAGACTGCGTCATTATTTCGTGGGCTGAGTATATTATATTTAAATCTTTGGAACTTTGAGCAAACAATTTGTAAGATTTTAGATTCAAAATTTGGTATTGTTGGGCACATGGCATTGTGCTTGGTACCTTTATTTTATTAAATTATTTTGTATTTTATGTTATTATTTATTAGAAATTAGTTAGTGGAAGAAGTAGTGGGGTAGTGAGTTTTCACACCTTTTAGGATCACGGGTTAACATTCTCTTGTATATATACAGTACTTATGAATAAAAATGGTGTGGATGCATATTATTAAAAGTCTTATGTGAAGATGTTGGAAATTGTAATCCACAATTTTCTAGAATGTAATATAATTTGGGCGGTGCATGAATCTATAGTAAAATGTATGAGAGAATTGAATAGTTACCTATGAATATGAAATGATATATAGGGGGAAAGTTAAATCCATGTCATGTAAATCCATGTTATGTGAGTGTATTTAAAATTCTAAAGAAGATTGGACCAGTGACATATCGTCTTGACTTGACTTCAGAATTCACAAATGTTCACGATGTGTTTCATATGTCGATGCTTAGGAAATATTTTGCATATCCAACTCATGTGTCGGATCAACCACCGATAGAGTTGGAAAAGAACTTGAAATATGAAGAACATCCAGTGCAAATTATGGACACCAGAGTAAAACAACTAAGGAATAAAATCATT